>JAOCPS010062247.1:0-16379 GCA_025505425.1 Graphium colonna | reverse complement strand
GTGCGAGTGCGAGTGACTGGTGAATCACCTTCAATATTCAAGGACGTTATACGTGGAGATCATATATAAAATATAGAGGTAATATTGAAAGTAAATATTCATTGACCACTGAGTAAACGTAAAGGAAAGTTGAGTAATTATTTACAAAAGCTGTGTGCACCCTAGCGGACACAGCGCGAGCCGTGCCGTTTACGAGTCAATGAACTGCGCCAGCTGGCCATCTGACGCTTGCGACATCGTGTCCACATTTTCACTGTTTATTTGATAATTTTGTCGAAAACTATGCCCCTAATTTTATTACATAAATATGAAGAGATAAATATGTTGAGTGCTTTCCTTTAGTACCGTAGATGACTCATCAACTTGTATAAATGATAAGTTTCGTTAGCTCAATTATTATAGAAATCCATAAATAATAACTATCTATATATTATATCTGTCCCAATAGGATCCTGGGCGACATAACTGAAGGTTTGGACTACGCATACTTCTCTCTCATACTGTGGTCGTGCTACATTTTCGCGGAGCAGCAGACCCTGGCCATCATGATGTTCGTGAAGAACGGATTGATCGCAGCCATCGTCAATATTTACATCACTTGTATCTACGTCATGCTCGCCAGCGGAGTTCTAAGGTTGGTACACATTCAAATTCAAAATATCCTTAATCGCACAAATGCTTAAGTCATTTTTTTCAAGAGTCCGTAAGGAAGTAACAGCTAGTTCGTAAGGTAAATTCTGCTAAGAAGAGCTGGAAAGAAACTCAGCAGTTGCCATTTTAAAATATTTCTTATGAAATGTAGCAAACTATCATTTGGTTTTGCCTGTTTAATAAATATTCTACAAATATTATTTACATACACGCAAATCATAAAATATTATTTAAAAGTACTTCTATAGTTTTAAAATTTATCTAACATTAAAAAAAATGTTAATATATATAAAGATGTGTTTTGAGAAACATGTATTAATGTTGATTTTTTAACACTTTTCGATTTAATAAAAAAAGGTTTCCGATATTGAGTTAATGGTATCATGTAGATTACTTGAAAAAAACTTAGACACAAAATATTTAATCAAAGTAAATGAAGCTACGTAATTCACAATTTTTTTAGACACTTTCCTTGAATTTACTTACCCTCCACCTCTTACTAATTCACCTAAAATACACAACGTCTAGGACACAAAATTAATGTCTCCACCTCTACTCAAGCAAGATGCAATGTATCAGATACTTAAGGTATTATAAAACGATATTTTTAATGGAAAGTATGACAAATAAGCGGACGGTTCATCTGATGGTTCCCGTCGCCCATGGACACATATAACATACGGAGATATGAGTGAAGTAGTTAATTACTTTATAAAGTCGGCATAGAATAAAGTACGCATGACTTTTGGGGTTGCCGGATGGCCATTCCTATCCTTTTCTTCTCCCAATCCGACCCCATCCTATCCCAGAAACCTGACACACGACATCCAAAAAGTCGCGAGTGCGTTGTCAACCTGGAAAATTGGATAGAATAGGTTTATTGGATAGGATAGGTTGGGATTAAGCATTTGGAGGGGAATGGAGTCAGAAAAGAGAATAAGTATCACCATCCGGCATCCCTAAAATTCATACATACTTTATTTTATGCCGACTTTATAAACGGCGGTAGTACTTCTCCAGGCGAGTGCGGCCGTAGAAGTGCAGCAAAAGCTGTAAAAAGATGTTATGCTCTACCACTTCGAGAACTTAACTTAATATAATCGCAACATAACCTTTGACGTTTTCCAGATCATACAAGGGCTATGAGGAGTGGCTGTTCTACCTCACGTACATAACACACACGCGTTACGCGTCCGTCTTCATGCACCGGGGGATCTTCAAACAGCCCTCATTCAACATAATGCCGTACAGCACTACTGAGAACTGCACAGCAAGCAGTCTCATACAAACATCAGCCAATTTGAACGTGAACTCAAACTCGAACTGCCGATACGCGAGCGGCAAAGCCTTCCTGACCGAACGGTTCACGCCCAAAAACTTTGCAGGGGACATTTACCAAGCAGGGGACTTCAATCCTGAATACAACTTGGGGATATCGTTCGCATTTTCACTTGGAATAATGGTCTTCAACAAGTTTCTGTATTTGATACCGTTGCCCGGATACATAACTGACAAGTTTAGGGAATGATTTTGTAGGCTACCTTAATTTTAGGTCGCTTAATTATTTTCTATTTATCTACAATGCGTCTTTGTTATTAATTTCTACCGACTTCAAAAACGACGAGATTCTTAATATGTTAAAGTAAATTTGCGCGGAACTCTCGCCGCCGCCATTTAGGAACCGATTTTGAAAATTGTTTTTATCTGACGTTATTCGACTACACTTCCGAAACGGTCCGAAATTTTCGGAAAGATCGGTTCAATATTTTTTTTTAAATTAAAATAAGGTAAAAAGCATGTGCTCGAACGCTTTTAATGCGTTTGAAGTCGGTTTTTGTAATTTTCTGTAAAAATAAACTTGTTACATGCGTAATATGATTTAAAAGCATTAATATATAAAAACCTAATGGTCACTGTCGAGTCGTCCTGGCCGACTTTTTGAGGTTTGCGGAAGGTAAATTTAGCGTAGGCGCAGAATGGAAGTTTTTTTTTCAAAATTTATTGTGTATATTTAAAATGAATTTATATAATTTGTAAAAAAATCTAATTCCTCTTCGAGTTTTTATGTCTTGCAAATTCAACCTTACGGGCAAGACATAAAAGTTGTTTTCACAAAGAAATATCCAATGCGGGTAAAAATATTATTGAAGATTGAAAGCTTCAATGATAATTTTTAACAACAAATACGCACATATTTCACATTGTCCCTTGACGTTTTGGAGACGCTGATTGGTTGATTGAGAACCAGGCGCACGGTGGCAATACGCCGCAATGTGAAAATGTGACCAAACCACCAATCAGATGCTATATCGTTTGTTTTTCTCATCATTTTATTGGTTGTTATGTTGCATTTCTTGATATTTTAGTGTAAACGAAAGCCCGTTCAAGCGTTCAAGGCGCGTTTAAACCAAACGTACAATAAGCTAGGACAAGAGCATTCATAGATGTTCAGATCAGCCGAACGAGTGCTCATTGCTCATTCATGTAAATTCTGTCGTCGTTATGACAGAAATATTATAATTTCTAGTGTAGCATTCATTATTTTATCTCAAACATTTAAAAAGTAAAATAAAATTTTAGTATATTTGGAATTTCCTCCGAAGCATCTTATTTCCGAGTTGTATATTTAGGTGGAGTAAGCGTATTTTTAAAAATGTTTGAATATGAAATTTGTTAATTCCATTATTTCAATAAAATAAAATTCCAAATACCAATTAATTAATTAAATCTAAAATTATTAACTTACTTCGATCCCCTTTCTGTTATAATGCCATGTTAAAGATATACTTAAAAATAATACAATGTCGTGGTATGGATGTGAAAATATAAAACCTATAGCATATACATAACAATGAGAATATGAATTTAATTAAAATTTAACTATATATGAACTGTTTAAATTTCATTTTTTATTTTAACTCTATATCCATATCGTGCCGTATTAGGATGAACTTCTCAAAGTTTTTCGGACTCCGGCGAGCCACATGTCCGTAAAAGGAGAGGGAAAGTGTAAGACATATGACGATAGTCGGATTGTTATGTGGAGATCAGCAAGTATCGATGCGTTTGTGCGGCGAGCTGTCCATGGCATGCCCAACTTTTTGCGCCAGGACCACATCTCAATCGCGTCAATTTATCCCCGACTCTCTGCCTTAGTGTCCACGTTTCGGAGGCGTATAAAAGAATGGAGAAGGACACTAGCATCAATTTTATTTTTGTATTGCTGTAGGTGTTGCGATGTCTCCACATTTTCTCTAGCTTCTTCACAGTTACTTTAGCCATTTGTGCTCGTCTTACCACCTCCTTTTCTGTCTCAATCAGCGCGTATTAGGGACCCCAAGTACAAAAACTTTTGTACAATGTCCAGGTTGCGCGATTCCCCTGACCTCTGCAACGTACCAGGTCTGTCAAAGAACATTAATTTGATGTTGTCCTTGTTGACTATGAGACCGTATTCGGCACTTACGATTTCAAGCCGCCGTAGAAGTTGGGCTAATGCAGCTGAAATACTTCCGATCAGTGTTGTGTCGTCGGCAAATCGTAAGTTGTTAATACGATGTCCACCGATGTGAATTCCTCTTTCCCGATCCTCCAACAATCAGCACATAATGAGCTTGAATAATTGTGAAGACAGTAAGCAGCCTTGCCTCACGCTTCGTTCGGTAAAAAATGGTTCTGAGAGTTCATTGCCACACGCAACTTAGACCATCCATCAAGATAAAGATTTTGTACTAAGAAAATCAGATGGTCTGGTACTCCCATCTCCCTCATCACTTCAAACATTTTCGGCTAATTGATGCAGTCAAGTCTTGCGTAATCGATGAAACATAGGGCTATCGGTAGGTTGTATTCTCGGCTTTTCTGAATTAGCTGCTTTTTGTTTAATATTTATTACTTACTCCTTCGCGATTTGACAGCAGATGTAGCTCTCAAGTTTCCTTTTGATGATGTACAGGAGGATTTCGCCCGCGTGGAAATCAGGGAGATGGTACGGTAGTTTTCGCACTTCTTGGTGGACCTTTCCTCATGCAATGGTAATATTATAGACTCTGCCCAATCCTCAGACCATTGTCCCATTCTCCAAACTCTCAGGCAGATGAAATGTATCATGCGTATGCTTGTGATTCCTAAGTGTTTTAGGAGTTGGACCGTGATGCCATCACCACCACAAACTTTCATTTTCAACCTATCAATGGCGTCTTTAACTTCATGTACTAGTACATCTGGCTCTCTCTCTCTCTACTTAGTCTAGCCTTACGTCTGAAGTTTCAATTGCGACATTGCTGTAAAGCTGTTGGCAGTAATCTCTCAACCTATTAAGGATCAGCTTCATGTCTTGTATCAATTGCCCTCTTTCATTTTCGATGGCCTGCGTTCTGAATTTGTGTTCCCGTGTGAAAAGCTTGACTTTCTGATACATATGTGAAGACTTTGGGTTTTTCTCGATCTCACTGCAGTGCACTTCCATCCTGTCTGCTTACCGTTTGAACACGTGCATTGTGTACTGCGGACCAAGTAGCATCCGTCATCCAGTCTGATTATGGTGTTTCCTTTTCGCATCTTTCCGCAACAAATTAAGCCGTAGCCGTAACAGCGGTCTTCAGTTACGTCCATTTCGACTTACACATTTCCAATAGGTAGAAGTCAATTTGCGTGAGCTTCGATTTTAAAAGGTCTTCAAAGGATATTTCAGCGAGAAAAGAAACCAATATTTTTAGCGCATTTTTGAAGTATTCCAAAATGCGCTGAAAAACATATTGGTTTGGGTAAACGCAATATTTTATTTCTCTTCTTTTTGGGTATAATGAAACCCACGCCGCTGAAGCTATTATTATGACTACCAGAATTGACATTCATGTAGCCAGTCATTCCAATGTGGTAACCATTGCTCTTGAGATGTGTTTCGCTGAGACCCAACACATCAAGGCCGTATTTTCAATAATTTCTGCCTATCCTGGTTTCAACATTCACTTCAAATTCCCGGTGCCAATCTCCAGTGACCTTCCCAATAAGTGCTTCGTGTAGTTTTTCCAGCAGTAACCAATTTTCTGTGCGGAGCCTGGGGATGCATTCCTTCATAGCCGGTCGCATATTTCACACCAGTCGACCCGGTACCGAGCTGGCGCCGATGGTCAGTCGGACGGCATGACAACACACTTGTACTCGTTTCGGAACTTTTCATGGTGGTTTTCTTGGGATGATTTAGTCCTCGAGGCTTTTGAAGCCCTGTTGTCAGGTTTTCCTATCCACCGCCTGAGACTAGACGTTAGTTGCTCGTTTAGCACCACCCGGGGAACACGTGCAGGGTAGTGAAAGGTAATTCCTGCTGACGCGAGCAACCACTGCCCCTAGTGGGCCACGTAAACGGTAGAAGGAGCAGAGGCAGGAAGCCCATCCAATGGATAGACACCATGCTCAAGTACCTCCAGTGTAACACTCAAATGGCAATATTGCCCAAAACAGAGAGCCCTGACCTGTAAAGCTACTTAATGTGGTCACAACCCTTAGTCGTGAGTCTACGATGAAGAAGACCCTTACCATATGCAAAAGTACCCTTAAGAAGAATTTACATAGATATTTGCCTCAACACTAGCTGCCTGCACGGTTTCTCTCTGAGTAGATATTTTAAAATTGTTTAAAATCTATTCTATGTGAACCTTGCTAATAATCTATTTGTGTGTCAAATCTCATCCTAATTCATTTTTCCACAAACATCAAAATATATTAACTTTTTCATTTATATTTTAGTACAGACATTCTAATATAGATTATTACTTATTAATTTAGTCCATAGATATTTGAAAGAAATATATTTTTATATTTAATGCTACTAAATATGATATAAATACACACCAAAATATTACTTACATTGACAACATGAAATATGCTGCTGAATTGTGTATGGAATTTAGTTTGATTAAAACAATAAATACAGAAAGAATTTCTTTACTTTCAGTAACACTTTTCAAAATAACATTACTTACACAGTTATAAATAAGAATATTTTAAATTTTACAGACAAGAAACACATTCAAAAATTTTAAAATTCATAAATAAAAACACAATCCCCTTAACTGATTAACTTAAAACTCACTGCAAACTGCTTTATGATGCATTGTGATTTCAAAATATTTGTATAAGTTCATATTTATCCTAATAAAACTAATTTATATTGAAATCACCCGAAATTATTTTTGGATAGGTGTATATGACTGTCTCATTTGGTGTCTCACTTTCATTCTCTGTTGTATTCCCAGCTGCACCATCATCTAAAAACATATCATTATTGTTAGATTTATTAGCAAAATGATCTTATTAAATCAATATGTACTTACAGTACTTATGAGTGACTACAGAAAATTATACCATGAGTTTAATAACTGAATAATAGTTATACAGAGTGATTAGTGAGTCACTATATTAAAGGAGAGCACTTGGTACTCAATTCTCATATTAATGCAATGAAATTAGGGTCAGTTTTCAAACAAATTTTCAAATAAAAAGATGCAGCGTGGATATGATGCCGGCAGCGAACAGATGACCAGTCGGCGCAGTTCATTGACCCGGAAATGCGGCATCGCGTCATGTCCTCTGGGATGCCCATGACTTTCGCAAATAATTACTCAACTTTCAATTAAGTTTACTCAGTGGTCAATTAATATTTTCTTTTAATATTACATTTATTCTTTATATATGATCTCCACATACAACATCCTTAGACATTGAGTCATCCTGTATAATTGTTTAAAATGTTTTAAACAAACATTTAGCCATGTTAAATACATACATAACATATTTTTAAATTTCAACACTTTTATTGTTTCTGCAGTCCTCTGCATGTATGTTTTACAGGGGTTAAAACATAATTGGGACATAAAAAATAATAAAAAAATTAATGGAAAAAAAAAAATAAGGACCAGAATTTTAGTAACATGATAAGACTCACTTCCATAGAAAACATAGGCTTTGCTCAGCTTATTAATTGTCACCTGAAAAAATTAAAAAATAATAGGTATCAAGTACAAATTTCTCGTGAATTTGTAGCAATGCCCAACTGTTTTTTTTTCAAACACTTTTATATGATTTCTAACTGTTGGAGTGTGTGCTGGTACACTAAAATGAAAGCAAATTCGCTTGTACTTTTGTAATTTGTCTGGTATGTAAATGATCAAATCACTATACCTATTTCTTATCATTTGATAATTTTTTCTTTAACTAAACTAATATTATAAGGATTAAAGTTTTGTTTGTTGGGTTGAACTAGCTAATTCTAGGAAATGGTCTAATTTTTTATCAATGGAAAGGTTGACCAATTAGCAGATAGTTCACCTGAAGTGAAATGATGCCATTGCCTATGGACACACCCAAAATCCAGAGATGTGTGCATTGTCAACCTGGGAAACTGGATAAAACAGGTTAAGTGTATAGGACAGGTTGGGAACACATTAAGGATTAGAGAGGATATTAATATGTCATTAATATGTCACAAGGCTTGGAAACTCAAAAGCATAAGCTTTATTAAAAAGTATGTAATCTAAAAATACTATTACTTACCGGTGATAGAACAATCTCTCTATATTTTTTCAGATACAATTTCAGAGGGTCCACATAATTATCAAAACCTAAAGCGTTCATTGCAAATAGTACATCTTCTCCATTGATTGTTTTTCGCTTCTCCATTTGACAGCGATCACTTGCTTCACTTGTTATAAATGAAATAAACTCTGATATACATTCTTGTACGCATTCCCTTGCATCTTTTGCTATCTGTGAACAGATTCCTTGTATGTATACAAAAACATACAATCTAGAAATCAGTTTTAAAAAGTATTTAAAAGCAATTAGTGAATTAACAATTATGTTAAGTATCAAATGATATTATAAAATACAATATTATAATTTTTTAGAAATAGCAGAATTATAAAATCAATGTGTACAAATAATGAAAAGAGGAACTAACTCTGATATATATATTGCATTTAACATTAACACTTACTTTTCCATTTTCAGGAATTGCTCTTTTCATGATTTTAGCTATGTTTGCAATTGGCAAAAACCTGTCTTGTTCTCTTAGAGGTACATTTTTGCCGCCACAGTTGGAATCCGAGTTGTTTTCTTCTTGTTCTGAAATAATTGATAATAATGAATAAATGAAAACACTACACATTTCTCATTTGGACATAAAAAAATTCATGTACTTTCATTTATGCAGTGTGGTTCTCAGATATTTAAGAGGTTTTGTTCAGAATACAATTTCCAATTGTAGTCTGTGCTAGTTTCTGAAATAGTTAACCAAAAGCTACTTTTAACCGTTATA
The DNA here is from genome assembly GCA_025505425.1 of Graphium colonna. Taxonomy (NCBI): domain Eukaryota; kingdom Metazoa; phylum Arthropoda; class Insecta; order Lepidoptera; family Papilionidae; genus Graphium; species Graphium colonna. The sequence goes on along the minus strand of JAOCPS010062247.1, from coordinate 7,411 downwards.
AATTAATGTTAGTTTTGTGTTGTGTCAAATAATTGTGGTGTATATAAAAATTTCGTAATGTTTTCCTTTCGGTACACTTCCTACTTTAATATGTGAATATTTACTTGATGGAGAATATTAATTGATTAGACCCGCGTATAGCGAAATTTCTAGGCCATGCTTGGTTTTCGAGAAAAAAATATATATAAAGTTTGTAATTTGTACGGAGAACTGCCATTGTTGACACCCAATAACAGTGTCTTTAAATATAACATATAGGAAATATTTCCAATTGGTAGAAATTTGTAATTGATTTAACGCAAATGGAGATTTTAAAAATACAAGATTTTTGTGTAAAAATAAAAAAAGTGTACCTAACCTCAAAGTGAATGGCGATGGAATTTCAAATCAATTACAAATTTCAACCAATTGGAAATATTTCCTATACATAATATTTACAGACGTCGTTATTGGGTGTCAACAATGGCGGATCTCCGTACAAATTACAAACTTTAGATTTTTTTTCTCGAAAACCAAGCGTTGCCTAGAAATTTACTTTGCGTTGCCTAGAAAGATACTTTGAAACATAGTGCATATTTTGATAATATATTATTTCAAATTTTATTTATTTTTGTTAATTTCGTTTTACACATGTTGTATCATTACCTTATTAAATCACTTCATCACACACAAAAATAAGTTAATTTTCTAAGATAACTTATTCTGGCGTAAATATATAAATAAACAGTCTTAGATCAACAATACACAACAAAATGTTTTTTTACGTACCCAAAACATCATCAGAGTTCACAACATAAGTCTCTTCGTCAACTAGAAATCCGCTGTCTAATCTAACCAGATCATTACCTAACTCATCAGATTCCATTCTCGATGTTATTTTACTCAAAAATTAATTCAAATTTGTTTATAACAAAAATATAAAATGATTAGGTTTAACGTTTTAAAACACAACTTTTATTAATTTCAACAATTGTCAATGTCAATTTTTTTTAGTACAGTTTAGGCTTACTACACATTTATAGAATACATCACCTGTGCATTCATCTGCTTAAATATATTATATTAAACTATAAATATGGATACAATTTTGATAACGAAAATATTTACCTCCTTCAATCAAAGTTATGCTAGAAAATCAACGAGGACTATTTATTTAATTATAAATATATGTTTTACTATATTAAATATTGAGCTATCTGTGATGCGTGTATAATCTACTAGATCTTGTCTATGGTTTTTTTAGGTACGTTGACATGGACAAAATATGGATGGATAATTTATAAAAAAATTACTTTCCACCTGATTATGCCTTGTTCATAAGGGATTCAATATTATTCCAAAAATACACACTGCTGACATAAAAAAAAACAACTGACATACAACCATTTAAATGCAGTGATATAAAACAAAAGGTTTCTTAGAATAAATTACAGGTTTAAACTAGTCTTATTAAGTGTTTAAATCAGCGTTTACTTAAGTGTTTAAAAATCAATTAAAATGGGAGTTCCAAAGTTCTTCAGGTATACTAGTGAAAGGTATCCGTGCCTTAATGAACTGGTGAAGCAGTATCAGGTAAATATTTAACATTTATTGTTCTTTAATAAGGGCAACTGTTATCTTTCCAGACAAACAAACACCACATTTGATCTAGTTATTTTTGTTAATATTATACAAATATAAGAATGCATGGATTTGAAATCATTACATTTTTTTAAAAATATAATTGAACATTTTTATTAACATTTTTTCTATTTTCAGATACCTGATTTTGACAATATGTATCTTGACATGAATGGTATAATACATAATTGTTCGCATCCAGATGATTCTAATCCACACTTTCGAATTACGGAAGAAAAAATATTCCAAGATATTTTTCATTATATTAGTATGCTCTTTCAAATCATTAAGCCTAAGAAATTGTTTTTCATGGCTATTGATGGTGTTGCTCCCCGAGCTAAAATGAACCAGCAAAGAGGAAGAAGGTAAATTATTAATTATAGAAAATAGTGCAAAAAATACTTTTGCCAAAATTTTATGGGGAACTTAAAAACTTTTTCTGCATTTACAATAAAAATCCTATATCCTTTTTACACCCTCTTTTGGTTTATTTTAAAAATATTCACATTAACAGTATTGTATTGTTTATTAAACAAACATGAATACATAGAAAAATATTTCACTATTTTATTTATAAAAATTGGTTTTGTTCTACAATATTTATAAACACAACTGTTGTACAATAGCATATTTATACTCTTAATGAAATGTATTGAAAAATAGATGCCTTTTTTATTACTTTGAATACCAAAAAATTTCATTTACTCAACAAAACACAGAAATTGTATATGAGATTTATTATAAATTACACATATTTGAGAAATATGCATACTAGATAGATAACAATTTTAACACAGACATGCTATTGCACAATATAATTTAAATAAAGTTTGATTATATTTATTTCTCTTTTAGTTTTTTATAGGCTTTATTATGTTAGATTAAGGCATATTTTATATCAATTTAGTATCATGCTAAATTTTCAGATTCAGAGCTGCAAGAGAAGCAGAAAAATTAGAAGAACAGGCAAAAGAAAAAGGTAACATATAATTTAGGAACAAACATGATTTCTTTGTGTTTATTCTCTTTATTATACATTCAGTTTACAAGTTTTTTTAAGTCTCAGTAGTTGAGATCACAGAAGTACAATTTGGAAATACTTCAAATAAAAATCTTCATTGAAAAAATTCAGGTGGTAAAGCAGACTTTACCTATTGATCCAATAATATTGAGGTGATTTTGGACCTTTTGTAAAACAACTTCAAATGTTATAGAAGATCACTGTTGTGTCATATTTATCTGATATTAATGATTGTTTAAAAAAGAAAGCAACTGAGTACCAATAAATGTTATCGGTCCAATTGTACTTTCAGATAATATAATTTTTAACATAGGTTTATAAATGACAAATATAAGTACATAAAATTATGAAAAACCTAAATTGAGAACAAACTCCTTTTTTAAGTCAGTTAAGAAAGTTTTACATCATATTTAACTAGTTTTAAGGAATGGCAACCCATTATATACTTTAAAACATTTAAAACATGAGAATAAATAAATAATAATAAGATCTATTATAAAAATTTTCTAATAATTATTCAACATGTTTTAGGTGAAGTCTTGCCTACCGAAAAACGCTTTGATAGCAATTGTATCACACCAGGAACTGTGTTTATGGCCCGTTTACATGAGCAGTTAAAGTATTTTGTTAAGCAGAAGATGTCCTCAGATCCATTATGGGCAAAAGTTAAAGTTGTACTGTCTGGACATGAGGTGGGTATAAAATAATATTTCTATACAAGCTGTGCTCCAATGTACCACCTGCACCTTAATTTTTGCTTGGTTCCTCAGAATTGTTGTGCAAATTAAAATATTTTGAATGAACCTTTTCTTGGTAATTTAATCTTTTGCTAATGAACACAACTGTTGCTTGCAAATGATTTAAATCAATAGGGAATCAATGGTTACTAGTACTAGGATGAAAGACAAAAGTGTAGTAATAATTTATTTAGTGCTGCCATTACTGATGCCTGATCGAGAAATTTATCACATTGCTTGTGATCAGTATAAATAAATATTTCTAATTACTTAAAATTAGAACAAATTTAATTTATCCACAAATTTTTAAAAACCAAGAATATTGTGTTAGAATAAAAAAAAAGTCCACCTATGTACATAATTTGTGCAAGAAGTTTATTAAATAAAAAAAATAAATATACCTAACCCTGAAGAGGATGTTTATTGCTCCTAATGACCTTTTCTTTGCATTTGTGTTCCAATTTGCTACAAATTCACTTAATTTATTTACTTTAGACCATTTGCATTAGGTTAGTTGCAAACATTCGGACGACAGTAATGATTGCTATTACTGTCCCTCCATGGAAATTGCAAATTTGTATTTTTTTTTTCTTAAGAACTGTTTATTTACAAAAAAATTCACTTTACATGTCTCATCAATTACCATTCTTTTCTTTTCAGACACCTGGTGAAGGAGAACATAAAATAATGGACTACATCAGATGGGCACGTTCCCAGCCTGATTATGATCCAAACACCAGGCATTGCTTGTATGGATTAGATGCTGATCTTATAATGTTGGGAATGTGTACACATGAACCCCATTTTGCGCTGTTGAGAGAAGAAGTGAGTGAATTCTTTTTTTTTTTATTAGATCAATCCAAAAAAAAATTAATAGTAAAAAATTACGAAGCAAGTACCAACATCCAATTGCCTAGTTAACTTTATGCCATGTGCAAGGTGTTGGTACAAAAATATGGTGATAAATACAAAAATGCATGTGTTTTGGAATTTGTTAATGCTTCAATTATCTTTCAGTTTTATAAGGTAACATAGTCCATGTTTAAATGGTATCCCTAACATGGATTTGTTGATAAACAGTGGTGATTTTTTTTTTGTTTCAGGTGAAATTTGGCAAGACAACACAGCGTGCCACCAGCCCAGAAGAAACAAACTTTTACTTACTTCACTTATCTCTTCTGAGGGAGTATTTAACTCAAGAATTTATAGAAATTAAAGAGAAGTTGCCTTTCGAATATGATATAGAGAAAATTGTTGATGATTGGGTGTTAATGGGTTTCTTGGTTGGAAATGATTTTATTCCCAATTTACCCAATATGCATATAAGCAATGATGCTTTACCACTTTTGTATAAGACCTATACAACTGTATTGCCAACATTAGATGGTAAGTAATGTTATAATCGTCATTATGATTATTTATTGATAACTAAATTTATATTTTATCAAAGGACTACATAATATGCTTATGCATAACAACCATGGACAAGATCTGGAATTTAAAAAAGTTTCAATAAAAAAATTTAATTTAAGGTGAAATTAACAGCGGAAAATTGAAAGATATCCTGCTTAATTATTAATTTATATAGATCATTAAATAATTACAATATCTCCAAAACTATAAATCAAATTGATAAAAAGTTAGCTTAGTAATTCTTGTAGTAAAATAAATGCCCAATAAACAGATTTTTACATGGACGAAAAGCTAGTTAGTAATATTGTCTTAACTCATTATTGGTTTATATTTCAATATTTGAACTATTATAAGTTTTCTTTTTTTTAACTTTTGTGTCAATGTTTTAGGTTATATAAATGAAGCAGGAGACTTGAACCTCGGTAGGTTTGAAACATTTATGCAGGAACTTGCTAAAATTGATAAAGAGAAGTTCCAAGACACATACACAGACTTGAAATATTTTGAAGGGAAAACTGGAAGGAGGCCTAATGCCATGGAGCGCAAAGAGGTAATATAACTATATCACTTTAAAAATTTTATACTAAAGGGGTTTGTTTTTTTCTCAACATGGATGTTTGGTAACTCTGAAACAACAAATGCCTATACGGGGTGACTGGTGAATCACTTTCAATATTCAAAGATATTATATTTGATAAATAATATATTTAGAATAAAAATATTTGTAAAACTATATATTGATTTACCTGGGTCAACATAATTGAAATATAATTAATTGCGGTACTCATGGGCATCCTAGCAGACAGCGCGGTTGGATGCAGTCGCACGTACCGCTGGTCTTACGCCGCGCCAAATACCAACACTTTATTTATTTATTGAAAAACTTAGTCGAAATCTGTGCCCACATGTTATTACTGAGTACCCCCAGTGCTCTTCTTTAATATGTGATTCACGGGTCACCCTATATAAATTTCTCTGTCATGGTTTATAAGGGAAAATCATACATTTTTCATTTTATTGACTTAAACATGACCATTCGATTTTTCAGTACAAGCCAAATAATGATGAAACCTTCAATGTGAATGTGGATGACATCAAGGCCAACAGGCCTGATGATGAGTTGCAGGCACTTATAAACGCCACAGAGGAAATGGTAACAAAATTCTCATTTTTATTATAATATAGTAATGATGATTATCTCTGTTATTGTAGGTTTTTTCAATTGTAAATTTTGAGACTAGCTAACTAATAAAACTAATTTACTTGCTAGCCACATAACTATAATGGAAAAATTATTTCAAATCTTTTGTCTAAATTTAAAATAATATCAAATTATTTTACCTATACTAATAATATTTAGTATTATATATGCTGAATGCTTCCTAAAAACCATTAACTACCAACCATAGCTGATAGAAAACGAGTTGTAACTCTCTCTTTATTTTTTCATTTATATAGTTTATTATTACCATTTTTACTTTCAGTATATGGATGACATGGATGACAATGATGAAGAATACGAAGAAACTAGTGATGGTAAGTTATATTTAAAGTTATTGTCTCTTTAAAATGCTGCTAAGCGCTTTGTTGGTACACCTGAAGTTAAGTGGTCACCTGTGGCCCATGGACACACAGGTTTGTTAATTGCCATATAGCACTATTAAAATTGTACTGACGACTTATTGATGATTGTGTAGGAAAGGGACTAAAAAAAAGAGAATAAAATGAAATAGAAATTGCCTATTGGCAATCATGCCACATGTACTATTAGTTAACACTGAACGTGTGCAGTAAACCATTTTTGTTGCAGACTAAAATGCAGCAACTAATATAAGTATTCATACAAAGCTTAGACTTAATAAGATTCTGCAAAACTTTATCTTTGTTTATATATGCCATTAATAAAGCTGAATTTATGCTATTAATACTTTTGAAGATTTATAATAATTGTCTTTACTTACAATCAATGGCACCCTTAAATATAACTTAACATGCTTTTCCCATTTGTTGAACCAATAATAAAATTGCGATGTATTTATTACGAAGAAAATAAATATATGGAATCAATATGAAGCTATACTTGATACAGCTGTAAGCGAAATTTTGTTGTCTTTATTCTTTATAACACTTAATTATATTCAAATGCTTTATTATGTTGTTTATTTTATAATTATATGAGTTCATGTTATTATAGCATTTGGAATATTTAGTGTCCGTGTAAGAGCCGCGGTACCTCAGTGACTGGGCGCTCGCCTTTATTTCTGTATACTCGAAGGGAACCTAAGTTCAAAAACTGCGCCAACGAAATTTCTTAATATTTCATGTTTATGTACTTAATGTATGAGGGAAAACATCGTAAGGAAAGGTCTTTGTCCAGCACTGGGACAATTTAAAATTAGACTGTTACTTTACTATTTTTATATTTCATGTCCGAAAAATAAATATAATAGTTTTTACATTTGACATATTTCTTTGCAGAGGAAGCGAATATAGAAATGGAGTTTATCCTACATAAAAAAGATTATTACATGAACAAATTAGACTATTCCAAAGTTACAGAGTAAGTGTTGAAAAAATTTATTTATAATATGAAATTATATATTTATAAAAATTTTAAAAT
>JAOCPS010062138.1:0-16379 GCA_025505425.1 Graphium colonna | reverse complement strand
CTAAAAGAATTGATGACATCCAACATTACAATCATAAGATCATAAAACAAATAAAACCCAAAAATGTATCTTTTAGACATGAAAAAACAAAAAATATGTATGTACAATGTTATGCATAGGTAAATAAATTACTTGAAAAATAAACTAACCTTTTGTATTATTCCTATTTATTTATTCTTTAAAATAACTACCTTATGTGGCACATTCCGTTTCATATTTATTAATATATAACTGGATCACATAGACAAAACATGCAAGATTAAAGTCACCATTAATAACACTTAAAATCAACCAAAAATGATTATACAAAAAATTAAATTAAAATGTATTCATGGTTCTATAGTGCATTAATTCAAAATGCTTAAAAAACATAAAACTTGAATTACCATACAAAATTATAAAAAGTGTTAAATTCCTAATCGATCACAATCTATTAAAAATACAATCACATGAAACATAGATAATCATCTTGAAAATTGATTTTTGAAAGTGCCGCTGTTCAATTATTACAAAAAAGGCTACCTTTGAACTATTTTATTGCTCTAATACATTTTACAAAAATAACACTATATCAATTTCTTATGAATAAAATAATCAATACAAATTGTATCAAAATTTATTTAAAAACTTTGTTGATGGTACTAATTTTTTTCGCAAAATTAAACAATTAACTTTCATTATTTAATGCTTCTAGACTAATTTGAAAACTTAAACACTAAAGTAAAAATTGGCCCTTAGTAGTTATAAACAAATATCTATCATTAATGATCTATTGTGGTGTTGCAAGGAAGTCAACTCATCAGCATCACATTTATCACTGGTTTTGAGAAAATACTTTTCAAAACTATATGATTTTGGATATTGGACATAAAATACATTAATCAATAAATATTTTCCCTGCTTACCTTAAAAGATTATATGTAATAAATAACATGGGTTGTTTTAAAATAATAATTTTAAAGTAGATCGATATTTTGGTGAACAATTAAGACTTCTTTTTGTATATTTCCAGATCCAATTTTGCAGTTAGACATTATTTGCAGGCCTTCCATTTTATTCATCTTTTCACCATTAGTGTCTACTTCAAATCAGATGCATTGTTCTAAGCTACTTGTTATAATTGTGCGATCCAATTTCATATGCGACCCTGAATACATTTGGATTCCAACACCGCATTGCTTTATCAAATATTTTCTTAGTTCAACCTGTGCACCCTTGAAGACAACTATTCCCGAATAAAAGTTTGCAAAAGTACAATCTTCTTTTTTACAACCTTTGTATCTGCTATTGCCACAATAGCTTGCGCGAAATCGCTCTGTGAGCTTTTCGAATCATCGAAAAACATGCAATTTTAGATATGTAATATTTCAGATCTTATCACAATGATATTACTTCTTATTAAAAATGTTTTGCATTGCAAAACCTACATTTTTAATCCATTATTCCACAATAATAACTGTAAAAAGCTTTTGGAATGACATTTCGTGCATATTTAAATTTATCTATCAAATTCACTACTTAATTTTGTGTATTATTGGCCACGAATTCCTTCTTCTTATATTTATTTATATTAACGTATATTATTTTAATGTATTAAGAATATCTTCAAATTGTCGTAAATTAATTTATTATTCATCATTATATTTGACATTCAGTAAGACATTGTTAAAACAAATAACATTGTTGCCAACCTTTAAAAAAATTATTCTCCTAAAGCCCCATTAAAAAACCTTCTAAAAATGAAATAATTGTTTTATAAATCTTATTTTATAATATATTTCTAGAAATTAAATATTTATTTTATAAATGATATATCATTTATAAAATAAATATTTCAAATAAGTAAAACATTAAAAATATTTAATAAATAATAAAATATCATTAAACAAGCAATAAATTTAAAACAATCAATGAAAATTTCGCTCAGCTAAATCACTTTTTAATTATTTTCTTCAAATTCTGACTTTTGAAAATCATACATATTGAAATTTTAATTTAAACGTTTTTGCGGGTGGGTGAAATGTTGTGCTTAGTATTTTATTTTAGGTATTTCATGACCGGCTTGCTGATAAATGTACAAATTGAACAGTACAATAACTAATAACAATCAACGTATATGTAGTAAACATAAACGCAATCGCTAGATTAGATTATTCCAGTGTATAAACTATTACACCTTTATTATTCTTAATTTGAATAAAAAATAAATACTTTTTAAGTTATAAAAATCCCTGAAAACATGACACCCCTAAAATCCATTTTACTCTTTTTCCCCCGAAATTTGGGGGGAAATCCCCTAAGTTGGGAACCCTGAAATAATACCAGAAACAAATAGACTCGATTTGTGATTTGTGACAGAATGCATCTGTGTATTAAATACACGGTAATATATGGTATTGTGTGTGACGAGTTATTCATTGAAAATATGTATTTCTGCTAATAATTTTTAAAAAATATTAGCATTCGCCACTTCGTCTCTGTATAAACTATAAGTGTGCAAAAGTTCATACTCCTCCGTCCACTCAATTTTCCTAAAAAGGCTTCCAAAGCTTTTGCTTCACGTATTAATATATAATTATCAAATAAATATCTACGTTTACCAGATCTTATCGGGAAATAGTTTTATACAAATTGTTCGAAAGATTTCCATGTAATATAAAAAATATAGTATGAAGATTTTTACTTTAAGAAACTTGCGTATACCGTGGACTGCAAAATGAATAGAATAGAAACGTATCTAATGTTTCTATTCTCAACCAACTGCACAAAGTTGTCAACTACCTGTTATTACTTGCTACTAAACGGAGCCCTTAGCTACTTTGATCATTTTGCACGGAGGAATAATTAGTAAGATTTCGGGTAAAAGATCACAATGCCGCTCACTTAATATAATAGCAGAAATAAAGACGCCCAGCCAAACGAGATATCTTATTACCCCACTAAATAATAATAATAATTGTTCATTAGCCTTTGCTCTGGATATAACAAGATCAATAATACAAACTTTGAGCTCTATATTCAGCCATTGATAAATGTCATGCAAATGTATCACGTATGTCGATAAGAAATTCTGTCTAATTTTGGTTATTACAATTATAATTACAATCCCATTCTCATTTGATTATGATTTATGTTTATATAGTCTGACTATTTATATGCTTACTTGTATTCTAAAAATTCCTTAACAGAAAAGAACACGGGTTCAAGGAGCCATTACCACAAAGTCTTTTCAAGCTTCAAAAATGAAGTTTTTTTCTTTTTTGCCTGAGGTAGTTAGTGGATTAAAAATTGTTTTGCCCATCTTGTTACAATTTCTTCGAAATTCTACCATCTTTGGTATTATTTCGCTAGTAATTTTGAACAGGTATATTTTAGTCATATGTACTGTAACGGTGTTATTAAACTAGATATAGATATAGATATTAATATACTTAGCCAGTTTAAAACAATATAAACGTGGCAAAGGAAGTATGCCTAATTATTAAAAAAGCGGTTTACAAGTCACATTTGGACTAACATTGCAAATTGCTCGGATACATTCTTTTTGCATTAGGTAATTGACCGTATCTTTGAGCAGATTCTACGTATGCAAAAAATGCAATAATTGTGACTTCTCTCGATGCAATTATATTTAATTTAAATAACGAATGTGTACATCTGTTTATTTTTTTACAAACTTTTTTAATCTGATCTTCGCATTTCAATGCCTAAAATGTTATATGTTTTGTCCTATATAAAGATTGTCCGTTATAATTGTATCAAATAAACTTGTATTCTAATCATACAGAGAGTTTAATCAAGTTATATAATAAAATTATTTTCATCTAATCATTTAATTATTGTTTCATTAACATCATTATTGTCAATCAGATGTTTAATTAACGTCTGGTATTTGTCCGTTGAGATAACGTGTAATCTATATTTCATCTGAGAAAAGGATCATTCTATGTTTTGTGATATCCGGTAAGTCATTTATGTATAAGAGAATTAATAGTTGTCCAAGTGTACTACCCTGTGGAACCCCACTGTTATTAATTTTAAGTCGGGATTGAAACGGTTTTAATATATTTGTTTCTCTACTAGTGAGCACCTTGGGAAGCACTTTTTATTTTCTTAATATGACTTTAACATGGTATGTGCCGGGCCTTGTATGCCATTATATTCTAGTTTTTAAAAGGAGTATATCATGAAAAACGTAGTCGAAAACTTTTGTCATGTCAAAAAATATTGCTCACGTGAATCGTTTTTCGTTAACCTGATTAATATTTCCTTCGTTAGATTAAAGCTAGCAGTTGTTAATTTACTTTTTTGGAAACCATACCATACTTTTTTGGATATATTGGTCATTATTTAGGACGTTAAATTTTATCAAAACGTTCATAAACTATTTATGTATAATCTTTATAAATAATTTTGAGAAAACAAGAATAATGGTAATGGGACGAACATTAGATATGCAATCGTTTTCACCTTTTTATGAATAGGTTTTACTATTGAAATTTTAAGTTTATCTGAGAATATACCGCTTTGCAGTGATACATTTATTAAATATGCTAGCACCCTGCTTATATGATCTGTACAGGCTTTTACTATCTTTTTTGCTTAAGTTGCCACAGCCTTCTGTGTTCAAAACTTAAAGTGGCATTATATATACATATATTCATCAATAAGGTAAATCGAATTTCTGAGTCTTTGTTTTCTGCTTGTTATTGTAGAAAAGTTAGTTTGTTTTTTTGGTTTCTGGTAAAAAAATTGTCATCCAGGGCGTCCGCATTTTCTGTTGCGTCAGTAATTACAATTTTATTGTGTTCGTATTTTTCTATGAAACTATCTGTTGTTTTATAGTTTATTTCATTTTTTATCATAGTCAATGCTGCCTTTGCAACATTATTACTATTTCGTACAAATGTGTACAAGATTTTAGAATTATAGAATAATTTTATATAAAATTTTGGTACTAATAGTTTTCTTTACATAATACTTATTACGTAGAGACTTAAACTTTTTGTTATGCATTTTAGCTGTGTTTTGTGCTATTTTTTATTTTAAGTAGTAGAAAGCATAATTTATAAAATATCATAAAATTTTTGAATGCTATATTAAGATCTCATTTTATATAAACCCCCAAAAATTATATGCAACTTATACTTTTTTTAAATTTAGCTACATTTTCACGAGAATAACATCTATTTAACTTAAAAACCAATTAAGGTTTTAACTTTTTTGTCTGCACTTGAAAATATAAAACTTGTGCTGTGTTATGGTCAGATAAATACAGTAGAAATAAACATGCTTTTGCATTTTCAACATTACTTATTATATGGTCGAATGTAAGTTTTATGTGTCGTAGGTCTGTTATACGTATTATCATGTTATATGCCTTAACGATACCTTTAAGGCGGTTAGTGGTATTATTACTTTCTAATGTGTTGATATGTATATCTCTTGTTACAACGATATTCCTGTCCGAATATTTGGAGCTACAAATATATATGAGTAGTTCCAATTTTGGAAAAAGTGTGTCTATTGGTTGTTCTAATTTCGAATGATTTTTATACACACAGTATTGAGTACCGTGAGAGATGGTATTAGGATGGAACAGCATTTAAAAATAAAGAAGTTTTCACAATCTGAAAGCAATTTACTTCTTAATACCTTAGACTCTGTTTGACCCCAATACATATTTTTTATAGTTATATTTTGCTCTTCTCCCAATTTCACAAAGGTCCCGTGAAGCACAAAACGTCTGAATCCATTTTTCTTTCGAAGATCTATAAAGCTGATTTTACACAAGATTCTTTGAATGTTCTAGTGAAATATAATAAATTTATGATTCTGTTTTTTCAAATTCATATATCATATAAATTGGTCCACCGAAATCAAACCTGTTCCAATTGCCCTGATATCAGAGAAAAATATACTACAGTGGAAGCATATGAGCAGTTTAGTTAAAGACGAAGAAGGTTATAATTAGATAGTTCACGGTGTACTAATTTGTATATTCTAGACTTTATATTTAAGATAATAAGTTCCGAAAAAGTAATCTTCAAGTTCTTTTTATATAGGGTACATTGGGCGTATTCATTATTACCCAAATTAAACTGTCAATTTAGAATATTTTAGTGGTAATAAATCAGATTATCACTGTTCCCTGGAAGTCTTTATTATAATTTTATAATAAACTAAAACTGGCTTATATGAGAGGTTTAAATATCATTTGTTAAAATATATTATATTCGAATCCTGTTGCTACTTACCAGATACACAGGAGTCGAACGGCACCTTCACGGAGTACTACTTATTCACTACTGTAAGAGAAGGAATGAATAGACAAGAAAACGTGAAAAATAATTATCCTAGGGGAGAATAATATCTTTTCACAGCTTCTGCTGCACTTTACAGCCATGGGAAATACCAACGCCCTGTACAGAGTCAGCATAAAACAAAGTATGCACGACTTTTGGAATTGACGGATGACCATTCATACTCTTTTCTTTCCCCATTTATTTAAGGATAAAGGATTTGGACCCCTCCAAATTCTTTATCCTGACCCAATGCCATCTAGTAAACCCCTACTACCCAATTTTCCAGGTTTACTACATTCTCGAGCGACAGGATCAATTTACATCATATGAACCGTCTGCTCGTTTGTCTTCCTAGCCATAAAAAAATTAAACTGGGTCAGGATATTACGGTGAAGCGGTGGCCTGATTCCGTAACTTGCTTGTGTGGCCCTTGTCTTCAGACGTAATGCTTCAAATAGTATGCGTTACCGCTATTAAGTGGTTTCGCATACTATTTAAAAAAAATTCTTTAATTTTTCTTTTATTTAAATTAGTTCTTTAATTTTTGTCATGTGATGCTAATTAATTATATTTTTAATTTTTATAATGATTGAGTATAATAAAAACAAAATATTCCCCTCCGTGCAAGGGCGAATGTCTATAGTTTCATACAGTAATAACTAACTTTTAACTCATCCAGAGATTAGAGAATATGAAAAGTTATATCACTTATCAATATTACAGTTTTTCTTATATCATACTGATTACCGTATTTCTGATAAAACATTTTGCTTCAAGTTGAACTGGAGCTATTTGCGTTCTTGAAACCAATTTTAATAAAGTGATTTTTCCAGCTTCACGCAATTCAGAATGCTGTTAAAACATATGATTTATAAAAAATCGGGTATTTATTTTCAATTCTCAAAAATTTAATGGTTAGAAATTTTTCCAAAGGTTTTGCTCATCACCATTACTAGCATAGTGTAGTTTTAACTTGCACTTTTAAATTATTAAAAAATAAGACCCATTGTAAATAAAACCTTATTATTGAATGTACGTGGAACACTTCGGCACTAATTAAGAAAGAAATAATTATTATAAATTTTGTCTCTCTGTCTCCCTAGGGTCGGTTTAAATAAAGATGTAGATCGATTTTACGGGACGGAAACGGGGCAACTAAAAGATTTATGTTATTACGAGGGGAACTATACGCTAATTTTATTTTAGATAAATTATGTTGGTATCACACACAATAATAAACTTTAAACGTATGAGGCAAACGATAAGTAACCATTAGCCTTATATAAATATGTAAATTTTACCTTAGAAGTTTAGCTCAAATCTTTTTAAAACTTTATTCGGATTTTCTTGTAAATAGAAATACTGATCTAACAAGTTTATTTCCCCAGAAAATTTTCAAAAACCGACTTCACACGCCTTTAAAGTCTTATTTGATAACTCTTTTTTTAAAAATAAACAACTAATCCGACACACAATACTTTTACACATTTTTTAATTAAAAATATGTGAAAGTATTGCGATTATGTACACTGTCAGATTCAGTTCACAAGTTGCGGAAATATGTCCGAACATTGCTAAATTTTGTTATTTTTTGAAAAAGAAATACAAACTAATTAATCGATTTTTTTTTTGAAAATTTAATGGGAATATTTATAAAAAACGCTCTAACGTATAAAAAAAGAATTTTTGAAGTTGGTTCATAAATGACGAAGACGCGCAAAAATACATTATATCAATTTTCAGAGTTCGAGTTGAGAGTGCGTTGTTAACTAAGGAATTGGAAGGAATAGGTTTATTGGACAGGATGGGGTTGGGATTGAGGACTTTAAAAGGATGATGGGAGTGGAAAAATAAAAGGGTAGACATGGCCATCCGGCATCCCTAAAACCCATGCATACTTTATTTTTGCCAACTTTGTAAAGGTGGTAGTACTTCCCCGGGCGAACGCGGTCGTAAAAGTGCAGCAAAATCTGTGAAAAGATATTATGATTTACCACCTGCAATAACAGAATTTCGTATTTAATTATAAGTCATTATTGTAAAAAATACATTCACGAAAGGACATGCCTGACATCTACCTCTAAAGTGGGAAGCTATCACCAAATTGTTGTCGAAATCTCTTTAGAATTATAAAAATATTTTATTATAAAAGTGCAGAAAAGGAAAAATACTCAGGCCGTGTATTAAATTTTTTCAGAATCCACAAGATCAAATATAATTTGCTTCCTCCCTGCCTTTCAATTTTTTTAATATGCACTTTATGCACAGCAGAGCCCAACGGCGAACTTAACCCATCAGGCGCTCTTTACCAGTCAACCAACACATATGCAGAGAATCTAAAGAAATGCGATGGGGCCAAAATAAAAGTAATAATGTATTGTAATATGTTCGGTGTAATATAATACATATAAAATACACATTTGCATACGAAATGCATACTTTTTTCTGTGACTTACGCGAATATTAGATATTTTCAATTTATTCAATTTAACAGATTTTTTCGCGGTTTATTTTAAATTTTATCACCCAAAGCTTAGAACCCTTTACAGTGTTCATGGTGAAGGGGATTGTATTGATTCTATTTTAGATTTATATCCCGATGTCAATTGTCAATCCTGCATACCTTCAGCTTGAATACTAATTTTTAGTCCGTTATCCGCAGTGACTACTTATTGTATCTTCACATTTCTCAGTGTCATTGCTTATTTCTTGAGTTGATTTTATTTATTATAGGATCCCTAGCATATTGCAGTACCCAAACATCTTTCATATTGAAATTTGGATGTTTCTTAATTTCAATAGCTTGACGAATCACCCTTGGCGGGAACTGGTATTCCTTTCCAAGGATTTTTGGCCTATCAAATCTGATGTAATGGTTTAGAGTGTGTTGACAAACTGCAGACTTATTTTGTCTTTTATTCTTTATATCGGCTGTGTTATTTTACCTAGGTTTGTATAGTTCTCTATGTTTGGCCCACAGAGGAGATACCACATTCACAATCAAGCTTGTACACTCCTGGATCTTGAAGAGAGATGTTGCAGTTGACTGGTGGTAAAAATTTACTTATTTTCTTTAGCGGCTTATAAAATGTTTTAATAGAGGTTGTCTTCAAGATGTTGCCGATCTTGTCTGTGGCTTCACTCGGTCACTGTGACGCTGGCATGATGGTGGGAGCTTGTTGTTGCCCAAAATTATTACGCGGGTGACATTTGGATAGAATAGAAATCGGTCCTGAGTTAAACCATCAAAATAAAACTCGAATTTCAGATTTATTGCAGAGCGACTGGCATCTCACCTCCGTAACCTAAAGGTATAAACTGAATTCCTTGGATGCGTTAGTTGTCAGGATATGGTTTGTAAAGCAAGCACTCATATCAGTTAATCACGGAGGCCGATAAATAAGATAAAATTGAATATTAATTGTTAAATAATATAGCGCACGAATACATACCAATATGTTATACTAAATTCATAAAAATATTGGAATAATTTTTTTCTGGAGACCCTAAAAAATTCTAGACTTTTTAAACAAAAGCGTTTTCAATTTCAGATGAATTGCTTTGGTTATGAAACTTTCTGACACATTTGCTTTTACAGGTGATGCCATATGTAGCCTCACTTCGGAGTATTTTTCATCAACACTTTCCTCTGCAGCATCTCAATCTCTAATTGGTTCCAATAATGATCACGAAAATTTTCCTCACTTTATATTGAGCAAACTTATATTTAATTTGCTTTATATACGCTTTGGTTTTTAGTATACATTTTTTCAAACGCCAGCTAACTAACTGAACAGCACGTTCATTCTCATTGTAAATGATGTGTACGCCTGTTCGCTTGGCAACCTAATAATGTATATTTTAAACCCTCTTATTTATGTGAAACATGCTATTTGTGTATCTTTACATATAAATAAATAATAAATCGATCCATTAATTTTTCATAAAATAACGTAGAATGCAGTTGTCTCTAACAATATATCGATTATATCTGAGCTCTATTATCTGTAAGCATTCTTTAATTGCTGACTGAGGTATAAATGTAATAAATAATACTATTATCGAAATGTAATCTAAGAATACTTAAAAGAATGAAAAAGTATACCGTCATAAACGCATATAACAGACAGCGTAAAATATAATGTCAATTTTTAGGCGCATTGTTATTTCACATTAAATGCTTATGTTTCGTTATACTGCTACGTCATACCATCTCTCTGTAACTTATATGTCATAAAGGTAATTACATATATTAGTATAGTGACTTACGTCTTTAATTCAAGGCACATTTGCTGGATGCTGGATGATCCGAGCACTATTGCTCTTTCTATCGCTGATATGGTGATTCAAATTTCATTCTTTTCGTCCCCATTAGCAATAAGTTGAAAGCTTGGTTTAGTTTCCCCTGAAAGATAGCATATCGCCAAAAGCAAAAATACTATTGAGCCGGAGCCAGCGTATTAGCGTCTTGAGGTCGAAGAGGTAACTACCAGTGGTCAGAAAAAGATTATTTATTCTTCTTCAGATTCATGTATAAAGTTCTTGCTGCAAAAAAGTTTGTTTGGCCAAATTGGCAAAAGATTGCGTATTGTCAGGTGTCCGTGCGTTTTAACCTCTGTTTAAGGAAATGACTGTACATTTTTTAACATTGGGAAAAGGCCGCTGGCCCAAGACAAAGCCGATCTTTTTTGCACTCTTTTTGCGTCAACAAAGTCTTTGAATCATGTGAGGAATACGCCACAAAATATACAGCAGTGTGAGCGCTTTATGCAGGAATTCCGTTTGCACTTGTATGCGGTGCGTAAAGCACTCTTATCTCTAGATATTCTAAGATGATGAAACGACGTGAACTAAAGAGTGCACCAGATCTGAAAAAGAGGCAATCACCCGGATTTGTCTAACTGCAAGCCGATATATATTACCTCCTTGTTCTCAAAAGTGATGGAGACTATTATGAACTGACAACTCTTCAAGTATCTCGAGGATCACCAGCTGATCAATCACTAATAATATAATCATGCTCAATCAAAAAAAAAGTCAAAAATTAAATTTTATTTTTGAGAATATAATATTATAAATTTAATAATAATTTAGAATATTATTAAAATTATTGTACTTGTTTTATTCATTAATAATGTTAGCGCGGCAACCTGAAAGCTATATAAATCGAACACGCTAACATGAGACAAAGAGGGCGTTTAGGGTTAGGAAAGACTGACCTCTACAAGCTCCAGGTCTGCACTGGTAAACTTTGGTTTGTGGTTGCTGTACGATCTTCTTTATCAACACTCGCGGACCTTCGATAGCTGATCGGAAGTGAGGTGAATTTATCTATATGCGGTGTCCGTGGCGTATTATGGTGTTAAAACTCGATAGACCAGGGTCCAGAGGGGGGTTCGCGAGCGTTTACAATTGCTTATGCTTCCGTATGGTGCAAGCGCAAAAAGTAAAGTGAAAGCGGCGCGTTTGTTCGTAGTAGCGAATGGTCGAGAATCACCCGACCAAATATAAGTCAAATTGCAAAGCGAAAGGCAATGCAATTTATTGCGAAGGTAAGACGCATAGTCGGATGACAGTCTTTTGAAGATGCTGGTCACCATTTTCACTGAAACTATTCGACAAGTGCCATGAATGTTGCCCAGAATGAGTGAGCCGACATATATCGATATAATTCTCTATTGCAAGGGTAAAGAAGCGGAATTGCGAGCGGATACAAGTGCTATTGCATTCGTATTGTACAAGCGCAAAAAGCAAAGTGAACGCGATCCATTTGTTCGTAGCAGCGGATTGTTAAGAGTGACCCAACCAAATATTTGTCAAACTGAGGGTGTATTAATAAGTACCACTGCTAGTGGTGCGAACAAGTACCGTTTACATTTATATTAATCTTTCTTCATCTCCGTGATTTATTCTGAGAACTTTTATGTTCTATTTTTGTGTTCATATTTATGTGACATATTTGTCCATTTACCGACAGTTTAAAAAAAAGACACCAAAAACTCAGAAAACTTTAAATGTGTTCAGTTTCTTCTGAGTTGAGATATGACTTCACTTTAATTTAATTAAAATCATCAATCAAGAATTTGTATGATAAAATTGTACTCTGTAAGTGCAGCGGGAGTATAAAATATAATTTCTCTTCACCTTAAAGTTTATATTTTAAGGTAATAAATAAAAACATTCTTCACACTCTAGCTTTACGAGGCCACTCTCCCCCGGAACAATATCCTTTACAAAAAGTGGTCACAAAATAAATTATACGCGGTTTTAGGGGTTTGTGAAATGGCCATCTATTCTATTTTTTTCCATTTCTAAATTCAATAGTCATCTTTCCTTTCAGTCTGTTTTATCCCATTTTTGAGGCTGGTGACGTTTTTAGAGTTTTTTTTAAACACAAATACGGTATTTGGAATTTCTTCGTATATTTATTTTTTATTTTGTTTTCAAGGACAAAGAACTGTGACACACTTAATAACACTTTTTTTTACACTTAAGTTATGTAAGGTGAGTATACTACCTTTAAAGTTTGCTACTGGAATATAAAGTGACATTTACAGTTTAAATTTTAACCAGATAAAAACAATATTATGCATCTTTCGCTTTAGGAAAATATCATGACAATATAATTTGAATAACATTCAAACTTTTTATCTTGACATTTAAACTTGATTATATCATTTTGATTATCCAATTGGAATAAAAATATATTTATAATAAACGCCCAAAACCACAAAGCAACCAACGGTGCACAGAAATCCTTTTTAATTATGTTTAGTATCTTGCATTTTTTTCTTACGCAAATGTTTACACACACTTTTGTTATTTATTTTAACGGTATATAAAATGTCACCCAGAGAAAAATAACATTCAATTTAGGTTTAATAAAGGTACAACTTTTAAAAAAGTTTATTACATTGAGGCCAAGCAAAGTACAACATTGCCTACTTTTAGCACATTTATTACCGATATATCGATTGACGAATTTTTATCAA
Source organism: Graphium colonna (assembly GCA_025505425.1). Lineage (NCBI taxonomy): Eukaryota > Metazoa > Arthropoda > Insecta > Lepidoptera > Papilionidae > Graphium > Graphium colonna. Next base: position 3,082 of record JAOCPS010062138.1, on the reverse strand, counting down.
TAGAAAAACAGCTTTAATATGGATTTAAAAAAATAACTGAAGTACAAGTCCTGAGAAAAAAATCGGTTAAAATTTTTAAGCATTCTAGAAGCGTTCTTTATAATCTATAACGTTATAGTAGGACCTTTACAAGTGTGCAGAGCATAATTTGTAATGTTTTTTATAACGTCAGTATTGAGAACTTCCTTGAAATGGCAAACAAAATTAATTATTCCAATAAGCATCCATAAAACTTTATATCGATATCATTTTATTTGTTTTGTCCTATAAAAATATCATTGAACGCATTATGTTTGCAAAAGCACTGTGCAATTACGTTGTTAAAGCTAGTAACAAAGTAATAAAAGTGAAAAATTTAGATAACTTGTTTGCTTTCTACATTAACAAATTTGATAGCAAACTTTATAAAAAATAGGCTAGCGAATTCAAATGGATACAAAAAAACATCCAGATCTCTAAGTTTCCCCATAGATTTTAGTGCACAAATAACGGAAATGAAAGATAATTTTTCGTTATCTTTTCCGTATAGATACTAATGTTTATGGGTCTATAGTGTTAACATATTTTTTAAAAACCATTAAAAGTCGCAGGAATAAAAGTTACCTCCTTTTATCACTAATCAAAATAAATGTTAAATATTGAAAGTGATTTTTCAGTGGACGGGTGCTCGAATTCAATACAGTGTACTCAAGACGAACCTGAATTCGATCCCCCGTGTGGCACCTATACAACTGTATAGGTGGTTGTAAAGGTGGTAGAGTATAACATCCTTTCACATCTTTTGCTGCATTTTTACGGCCACGCTCGTCCAGGAAAGTACCACCGCCCTTTATAAAGTCGGCAAAAAATAAAGTATACATGACTTTTAAGGATGCCAGATGGCCATGTCTACCCTTTTCTTTTCCCAATCATATCGCCTCCAAATCCTTAATCCTGACCCAACCTATCCAATAATCCTATCGTATCCAATATACGGGGTTGACAACGTACTCGCAACTCTCCGGATGTAGCGTGTGTCAATGGGTGACGGGAGGATCGCTTACCATCAGGTGAACCGTCTGCTCGTTTGTCTTCCTTTCTTTAAAAAAAATGTTTAATTTAGCTGGGACACTAAGTGCTCAGCGTAACTGTACCCGTAAATTTAACAGATTATTAGAGAATTGTATGTAGGTTTTCAGTGAAAGTACGCACAAATTACTTATTTTCGTAATAATTTCTATTCTTAAGAGCAGTTGAAATGTTTACCAGGCAATTAACAAATATATAGACTAAATATAAACTTAGCTCTGATATTACCTGTGAATGATTCTAAATTACATAAAAGTCTTAAATGAATTTCTTCCGATGCTGTTGGTCGTTTGAAGATTGTAAAATGAAAAATAATCAAACACAAATTATACGTAATTCTTTTATATGTTTCCAAAAATAAAATTGCAAAACCTATACATTTATTTCAAACTCATACTGTCATGTTTTTGTTTATTTGTATTTCTATGGTAAACTTTCCTTTATGCTTGTTTATCAATTTTGTTTTTGATTGGTAAATATTTTTTTGGATTTGAGTGTCTATCCTTGTGACTTTTTTGTTAGTAAGGCGCTTTTGAAATATAATAATTAGATCGTAAAATATGTTTAAAATTACAAATTACTAAGCTTTTATTTAAAAACGTACTTAAAAAACGATTATTATCATCATCATCAGCAGCCTTTTTGAACCCATTGCTGGGCATAGGCCTCCCTTTGCTTTAGCCATTTTGATCTATCTTGAGCTAATCTGGCCTATCGCGCAGGTGAACGGCCTTTCTTTCTGTATCCGTTTCTTGGCCACCATTCAATGCAGCTTAGCCCACTAATTGTCACTGCGTCTAGCTAAGTGACCTGCACAACTTCATTTGATTCCCAAAATACGGTCATTTACATGCTGGACTATAATCCGCTTGCGAATTCGGTCTAATATGGTAAATCCAAGCACGGCGCGGCCTACATATCTTTGCGCAACGCTAACTTTATGGAAAATCTCCTAAGTGAGTCACCACATCTCAGCATCATATGTCATAGTTGGCAAGACATAATGGTAAAAAAAGACATTGAGACATTGTGGTATGTGCTTTGATTTGAAAATGTTATCGAATTTTATGTTAAATTAAATGAGAATTGTATATACAGCCTAAAAATATCAACAGTAATTCAGCGTAACAATAACACAACTTTTCCAAGGGTTGCTTTAAAAGTTTCAACGTAGCAATCTTATTCAATTGTGCGTGCCATGAATACGAATGGAACTTTAAGAATAGTCCTTCCTATTCTTTGCTTTTTAGCGAACAAGATTTTGCCGGAATCTTTGTATTTTTCTTATCACGACATCGTTAATGAGATAAGGTAAATAATTTAAGATTTAGCTTTATAAAAGGCTTTATTTTTGTTGATACTAAAAAAAGCTAATGGATATGAAGAATAATTGTGTGTCTAATACTTGTTTATAACTCAGATAATTTACTGTCAAAAAAATGAAATCACTTCTAACCCCCCCCCCCCCTCTGACTCAAGATATCTTAATACAAAGTTAAAACTAGAGTCCCCTCCCCCCTGTTAACTTTTGAAATACTATTACAATAATTCAGAAAATAAAATGTGCTGAATAACCTATACTTAAATACTTCCAAGGAAAATAATAAATTTGTCGGTATTTATTTTGTCAAGCAGTCGGACGGACCATCAGTATTGTATGTATGGATCAGAAGTTATGCACCTAGATCAAAAATTTTTTAGAGCTTCGTCTGGCATTCGAACTCGTGGAAATGTTATGTTTCCACGAGTTGAAGACTCTAAACTAATAGAGTTGCGCAGGAAGACATCCGTGAAATGTTAAATTTGGCGGAATGTCTCTAAGGGCGGTCGCGATCCGGTATACGGGCCCTTATCGCGACCGCCTATGATTTTAATCGATTGCTGGGGGAAGTGAAAACCGCCCCGGAACGTGGGTGTAGCGTGTGTACGCGGTATTGCCTCGCCGTGCTCTAAGACAAGGGCGAACTATGGTGATTTGCATGTTATCCCTACGTGTTTCTGTAGAGTGATCTAG
>JAOCPS010062031.1:0-16384 GCA_025505425.1 Graphium colonna | reverse complement strand
TATATATCTCATTGCTTCTCTAAATATTTTATTTTAACGGTATCCGAAATAAATTATTATACCAATTTCTTGGATAATATAATTGGTATTATAAATAAAAAAAATTACGTATAAAATGAGTTTTAATTTTGGTATAAAATTGTTTAATTAAATCATCTTACAACTTTAAACTAACGACTGTTAATTCATTGCTATTGTCCTTAATTTAAGACATGTCATATTGAGTACGTGAAAATAAATAAATACTTTATAGAGTAAATCACTTTAGACTAAATTTTAAGAACTACTTCTTAGGATCCCTGTACACGCCCATGAAGAGTACAGAGTTTGTGGGACGTTCGTAAATAATGTACACGAAGGGGAAGTTGGCGATGAATACGGTGGGTTCCGCCGGCCTTGAGGACCGGAAACCGAAGATAGCTGTAGCGGCGGCAGCAGTCGTACCTGTTGAAAAAATAATTTATTTAACTAGAAAATTACATACTTTGACTTCAACGGCCGTAAATTTTAATTTAAAAAGCATTTGATATTTATAAACCTACAAGTAAGTCAAGAAACAGTTTCACAAACTTTAAACAGCACACTTAAAGATACACATTTAAATCTTAAAAAAATATTTTTCTGGTGTCATTTACAAGAACTATCAAGAACCATTAAAGGTGCGATGAACTGCCCTGTCGTCCAATGTACCCGCATCGCCACAGGAGCCGGTGGAAAAGCATTGCAAGAGCTGCAGTGCATATGGAGACATTATGATGACACACCACCAGAATCATAAGACCACGACCACTTTTTAAGAATGTACGACTGAAGAGCGGCAAGAACTAATTTACAGGTTCTAAGTCCACCGGGAAGGTATCGCACGCAATGCCAGAATAAAATTTAGTACACCTAGTTTCTGACGCTATTACCATCCAACAAATATGCCCCTATTTTTTACTACTATCATCTATTCAAATTTAGGATATTATGAGTATTCTCTTATCAAGTTGTATGTGTACACTACACGAAATTTATATTACTTTTATTTCAAAAGTAATTTTGAATAAGCAACAGTTCCCGTAAATGTTGATTATTATTTATCAAGGAGACTGTAGCTCACGTGATAATAATTGGCTAATGTCACGTACAAGAACGTTGCCAGTTATCAAGAGAGGATTTGGTTCACAAAGTAATCAAGGTATGTGGCAATAGGGTAACAAAGTATTACCTCATTGCTTAACACGCATGAGTGACGCGCATTTTAAATGTTTTTTTTTTATAGAGAACGTTTGGGAAGCTAGTAGACGATCTACAAAATTAAAATTCTTTTACCTTCTTCATCGATTTGAATCTTTGCTTTGTGTACGGCATCGTCGAATTGTACATCTCTGTCGTCTGTCAGTGTACTAAAATTGGCTGACCCCTCGAACAAGTCACCCACTCCCATAGCCTCCAAGATCTGCAATCAATCACATATATTAAAACATTATTAAAACAAAACTTTTATTAGTAACCAGCAAAAAAAAACAGTACGTATTAACACAAAAATAGAATACATGAATAAATATGTCAATTATGTTAGAAAACCGTTTACTTCTTATATGTATTTTTTTTGATGTATCCTTTTTCAAAGCTTCAAGTGATGGATATCTATATGGAGGTAACGATACAGGATTGGTTAATATGACGACTATAATCAAACCCATTTTCTTTTTCGTCAAATTAGGAAATTAGCAATAAAATTGAAATTAAATTTTCAGTATTTTAATTTTTCTTACTCCTTTAATGCCGAGCTCCTTCTCGATAGTAAACTTGGGAATTTCAACAACGACCTCGCGACCCATGTAGCTCTCTTCAACGACGGCTGCAAGCCGCTCAGGTGTTAACTTGGCAATGATGTTCGTTACACCTATTAAGAAATAAATGTAATTTTTAAACAAATATAAATTACGACAATATAATTGTGATAAATCTAAGAAAATAATTACACTCACTCACTCAAATTAATTCCGCTTTAACCCTTATATTTTTTATCAATCGTTCATGTTCTACTAAAATGGAGAGGAGTGTTTTATAATAGTCGTTCACAACCTTGGAATTAAGACGCTTAAAGAATTTATATATACGGCTGGCGTGGATCTGCCAGAACCTGAATAACTATTTACAGCGCCACCTACCGGATCAAATTGTGAAACCACTTTTGAAGCACTTTACAGAAAAATCAATAGTAAGAAGACATATGTTTATGTTGACCAATAAATAAAAGAAACTCATTATTATTAAGTTCTATATCGTTCTTATTAAGCAATCGGGTAAAGCCGTGAGTGTTCTGATTATCTTAACTTACTTAATAAGATCGGAAAATAATATTTTTTAACATAAACTCATTTAAATTTCGGCCCTGCCACACGAAAGTATTGATTGTTTAAAGTGTTTTTACGGATCTATATTGGGTAAAAGCCGTGGTGGCTTATTGACCAGGCGCTCCCCTTTAATTTTTTATGAAATGGAAGACACACGAGCATCCCGCCACCCATAGACACACGCAACATCCGGAGACCCGCGAGTGCGTTGTCAAACTGGGAAATTGTATAGATTAAGTTTAATGGATAGGATTGTTTCGGGATTAACGATTTGGAGGGGAAAGAAGTGGGAAATGAAAAGGGTAGACATGGCCATCCGGCGTCCTCAAAAGTCATGCATACTTTATTTTATGCAGATTCTATAAAGGGCGGCGGTACTACCCCGGACAAACGCAGCCGTAGAAATGACAATGTTTCATGTAAACATGACGTAAAATATACGTAATTATTATTATGTGTTTTATTTACCTTCCTTCATAGAGTACGGTGGCAGGAGGATGTACATGCTGATGTCATTTCCTTTATAAGGCAACTCCAAAATCTGTGCGCCGAGGTCATCATTTACCACTGAAATAATACAAATAAATTAATTAAATACTGGTTCACCACTAGCCATCATTCATTAAACTTTTTAGGGTTCCATAGTCTACTAGGAACCCTTATTGTTTCGTCATGTCGGTCCGTCTGTCGGTCCGGGCTCGTACTCCGTTTCTGCACTGATTGTCACAAAAATTGGTGGAGAGATGGAAATTATAAATCCAAAAGTTAGTTTTGAAAATTATGTTCAAATATTTTTTTTCACCACCCCTCCTAACAACGAGAAGTAATTCAAAAACAAATCAATTAACCCCTTCGTCTGGGGTATCATTGGAAAGGCGTTTCAAAATGCAACAATAACAGTCTGAAATCCATTTAGATCAAATTCTCTAGTATCGAGATATCTCAATACAAAGTGAAAATTAGAGCATCCCACTCCCCCCTTAAGTTTTGAAATATTATTACAATAATTCTGATAAAGGTGTTTTATACCTCTAAGTTAGTACTTTCAACTAAAACTATAGCAGACTTGTAACATACATAGTTGTTTTTAACAACAAGTTGTAACTTGACAAACTTTTGTACTTACAGTCGTTCTAACAAAATGTATGGAGTCAACTGCAAAATGAAATTTGTCGGTATTTATTTCGTCAAGCGGTCGGACAGACCATCGTTAGGCTACGGAATCCTTTCATGTGCGGGCCCGACTCGCTCTTGGCCGGTTATTTATATATTATGTTTCTGAACCTTTGGTACAAACAATAATTGTTATTGTTAGTACAAAAGGTTTGCTAACATGATATGGTTTTGGTATAATACATTGTACAACGTATAATATCCCAAACAATACATGATTCGCAAGTAGTTAAATAGCAATCGCTACAGTCTAGTCTAGTCTAGATATCCAATGCCACGGAACATCCACCCTACGGAATTTGATCCAAGGCGGCCAATCTTATAAGAGTTCATGTAACTGCGCAGAGATTATCATAGTGCATAAGAGTATGCGCAAAAGCAGGCCCTCTCTGTTCCTTTACTAACTTTTTACATCGACTTATACCGACTTTTTACATGTTCTTAGGGAAAGAAAGAATTCTAACATCGAATTTATAAAACATATACAATTCTTTACTTGAAGTATTTATGATTTAATATGACTATTTCGGTAGTAAACTCTATTTTAAATAATCACTATTATTAGACTTGGTAATTAATAAGTATATTATTAATATTGAGACTAAAAATGCTTTGTCGCATCAAGAAAAATAAATATATTTTAAGGAATATATGAGCTTTTAAAATATAAATAAGCTTTTACATTGAATTTCATAGATAATTTTTAAAAAATAGGAATTTCTATAAAAAATTCGGCCCCTGGTTCAGAATCGGTCCATGGCTTTTTCTTAAACTGTTATTTCAAATTTACGATGACCCGTTTTTTGCTTAAAGCGCTCACAAAAGTGTTTTACGTTCGAAAATTGAACAAAGTGTATTAAACTGGAAGATATCTACATAAAGGTGTCAGCGTTGGTTTAGGCCAACATAGAGCTGAGCTGAAGCCTTATTATCCAGCAAAATATATGTTTCTTGTACTTTTATTGTGTAATTGTTACTTTCTTTGTATTCTTTGTGATATTATTGTTAGTTAAGTATATGCTTGTTTACACTACCTATAATGTTCTATGTTGGATTAATAAATTGAGTTATTATTATTATTTTAAAGTAACATATATAGTTAAGTTCTTGAGAAGGTAGAGTCCGGCCGAGCCCACGCGCCGCACGGACAGACATAATCAGAATGTTTACTATAGATAACACCGTATCACTGACAGCCAAAGGGACGCTCCAAATCAATATTGATGCGTCTTGTTAGTCTCTGTTGTTAGATAACGGAGGAATCTATAAGACTTAATGAACAGACGGACTATGTTTATAATGTATATAATAAATTATATAAAATGTTGGCAAATTATTTTTCACGACGAGTTTATCCAATGACTAAAATGCGATTTCACTAAAAATTATCATTTATCTTATATTCTTCCCGAATATTCCCATAAAATTTTTAAAAAAAATCTGTTCAGTAGTTTTTCTTTTGAATAAAAACAACAAAATTGATTTTATGTATTTCTGCGCGTGTCTCCGTCGTTTATAAACCTATTTAAATTTTTTTCATGTGATTAAACGTAGTCTCATATTTTTTTTTTAAAAAAATCGGTTTATTGGTTTATTTTTTTTTTAAAATAACAAAATTTAGTAATGTTCGCACATATCTCCGCAAGTTATGGACTGATTTGAAAAAAAAATATATCTGATAGGGACACGTCCGCAACGGTCGTACAGATTTTTTTATAAAAATCGGATTAGTTTGTTTTTAAAATCAAAACAACGGATTAAATATGTTTCGAAAATACACTTTCATAGCGTTTGAAGTCGGTTTTCGTAATTTTCTGTAAAAATAAACTTGTATATGAACCGTAAGCCGTTGTTTTTGTGATAAAAGTATTGTATATAGTCGGTAATTTAGCGAATAACGATCGCATGACATAACGCAACGAAAGTTTTTCGTCAGATTGCATACGACTAAAGTGTCGTTATGATACAAAGTTTCAAACGGGTATGCCATTAAAACACAATCAGTTGCAGACGTTAGTTCCCATCCGGACCCTTCAAATTCACTTTCTCCAATGTCACTTTCGTTTGGACATTTACCGCCCATACAACTCGAGGTCGGTTGTGTAATATTGATGTGAGCTTTGACGGAAATACATTCGAATGTATGAATATTTAATGTCAGTATGTTGACGTGAAGTACGGCAATGAAATCTATTTGTACAATTGTGAAATCTGTATGGACAGTAATGTAATGCATTTGTACAATTAGGAAATCTTTAAGTAAATGTTTGCTAGTAATAAAATTCATACATACATACAAGACAATTTTTAATTGAATGTAAATATTTAGGAAGAACTCTCGGGATTCTAGAAACTGACTAAATACACAATAATTATTAGTAATTTTATATTTAACTAATTTGAAAACTTTGCAAATACATTTGAAAGATAATTTTATGTAATTTTTTAACGATTAAAAAAATTAAACAAAACAAAACTGGCCCAAATTGAAGTCGTAAGCTTGGCCTAAATTTTTTTTCTTTTAAAATGAAGTTTTAAGTATGCCCGCATTCTTTTTGCATTTGCTTATTATAAGTTAAAATTTTATAATTAAAACGATATTAAAAAAAAAATCAGACAACTTTGTACTTTTAGGCCTGTTTTTAGCTGCATTATTATTTTTAAATCATACTATATGTACTCAGGATGATATGTATTCAGGATCGAATTTAGCATAAGTGCTGCCCCTAGGCACTAAAGTTAAAATTCAAAATGTAAAAAAAAAATTGTCTAAATCGTCCAGGATAGCATTAAAAATAATAATTTTTAAAAAATATACTTTATTCTATAGTACATTTTGAAACGTGCCTACTATATAATAATGCAAATCTGACAATTGAACATCTCTTTTACGTTAATCTTAAACGTTAATCATATTTTCGTACCTACACTTAAAATGTTGCTGACCCCTGAAAATTTGTCGCCCTAGGCACTAGCCCCTATATATTACTGCTTATAGTATCTCTTTTATAATAAAAACATATACAATATGTGTGGTTAGTCATTAATAACTAATATTTATTATATTAATGTAAATGTGCCACATTGCTATGAAATAATGCCCACTTTATTGTTTTTTAATAACCTTTAATTACGTTATCTACTGTGTTGTACGTTTTAAACGCTTTGTAATTTTGTTTAAAAATCCATCGTAATCAAGGCTCGCATGATTCGTTAATTAAATTGTCAATTAATTACACTACTTTAATATTTTATGTAAAATAATTGCAATATTTATTGTTTCTGAAATTCAAGTTTTTACCCCATTATATAAAATTCATATTATATATAATTATCCTGTGAATTGAATACGTAAAATATCTATAATAAAAAAAATATAGTGTGAAAATGTTGCGATTGTAGCACAGGTTTTAATATTTACTATGAAACGACATCTATCGACTTAAAGTAGCGATTCTGGAAAGGACTAAGCTTATAGCTTTAGATATTTAGTCATTAAAAAAAACCGTAGATACAGTCTCCAGCAAAAGCAACAATCAACGCCATCTGATTTTACTTAACTTTGACAGTAATAATATTATTTTATTGTATTGCAAATTAAATCTTACATGCAGCACGTAGAGTTGTTTTTACAAAGACATAATATCCAACGCGGATAAAATTATGATTCTAGTTATCCTTAGTAAAATATCAACGTATCTTGTCTCCAATCTGTCAGTTCGGATAAAATTCTGACTGGTAAAATCTTCTTTACAATCGTTTAAAAATAAAATTTATGCGCTATATATTCAGCAACATAGTATTGAAATGAAAGTATACTATTAATTGGTTTATCTGATGGGGGTCACTGACGAGACGTCCCGGACGCCTTGCTAAGGTTTGGGGGGAGTAAATTTTGCACAGTAGCGGCAGTTGCTCATACATTTAAGGTCGCATTTTGAATAGCTCGCACACTATTTGCCGTCACTATATCCATATGGACGTCTCGTCAGTCTCCCCCATTAGTCACGTTATCTCGTGAACTGCTGGTCTTTGCGTAAAGAAATCTATAATTTAACTAGTTGCGTCCCGCAGTGTTACATGGGGTTTATCAGATACTGTATCAATGAATATTCTAAAAAAGAATTTGCGATTTATTTTTATACTATAGAAGATTGTAAAATGAATGAGTGAATGATCTGAATGATGCAAATCTCGTGTAGTTTACGTTCGCTATAAATATTGAAAAGTCGGATTTGCATCTGTGACGTATTTGCATAGGGCAATCCAATTATTTCGTTGCTTTGTACGTCGCGTACGTCGTACGTTAATCGCGTGAACTTGCGTTGCCAAGGTGGAACGCAAGGCGATTGCGGTGATTTGTGTTTAAACACATGTTAAAGGTTTCGATATAAAATAGGAATTACAAAATACGCAATATCTTTATTTTTTTTATCGAAAGGAAGACAAACGAGCAGACGGTTCACCTGATGGTAAGTTATCACGCCCATGGACACACGCAACATGTGGAGAGTGCGTTGTCAACCTGGGAAATGGACACAATACGTTTATAGGATAGGATGGGTCCGGATTAAGAATTTGGTGGGGATAGGGGTGGGAAAAGTAAAAGGTAGACATGGCCACCCGGCATCCCCAAAAATCATGCATACTTTATTTTATGCCGACTTTATAAACAGCGGTGGTACTTCCCCGGACGAGCGTGACCGTAAAAGTGCAGCAAAAGCTGTGAAAAGATGTTATGCTCTACCACCTGTAGAATTTATGAACCTATAGTGCATAATTATTTTTAAATAATCTTATGTATGTCGTATAATTGTGAGTAATAATAAAATCCTCCTGACGGTATTTTGGTCACAGGGAAAATCTATTAAAAGATCAGCCAACTACGTAGGACATATTATAGTGTACAAGTGTACGCGTAGACATAGGTGCACTCTCTGTTCCTTATCTCTCAAAACCCGATGGGACATCAATCCGACACGACCGGAGAGAGATCGGGCGCAAGACCGACTTATATTCCGATCCGACGCATAGATCTGTTTTTCAGGCAATCGGGTGATCAGCCCGCATTGCCCTAATCCAACCAAGAAACAACAACATAAAGTTATTGTTACCCTACGGGATTCGAACCCACGACCTTTGGTTTATAAACCATACACATACCAATAGGCTACATTTGGTCGGTGAAACTCATTTTGGTGAAGGCAGTCTACGTGCCCTTCTAAGGCTATGTGTGGACTACATACGGCTCTTTTGTACAATTATTTAGCTGGAACTGCCTACATGCTGAAACAAGACAAAGAACTTAAGACCCGTCAAGAAAAGAATCTGTATCTTCTTTTAGATTCATTCTTTGACGCGAGAGTCCGAGTTGCGGTTATCCCTTACCATAGGAGCAGATTGTTCGATACCATATTTTGGATTTTTCTGGATCCAACATAAAAAAAACACATTAAACACAATGCAGAAATATCCACATTGACTTGGGAGGTATTATTTTTGTTGAAAATATGCTAAAAGGAGACCCGGAAGTTCCTCGTGTAAAGCAGTTACCGTCAATTTTTTTTTGTTGCGACCATACCATTGGGGTCGCGGTTTTTATCGTAATACATCTGTGACCCTGTAACAGTTGAGGTTGCGTTGCGAATATTTTTCACGAAATAACGTCACATGTGTATGAGTAAGGCAATATACACAGTAAATAAATATCGCAAGCAAAACATCTTTTCACAGCTTATGAAGCACTCATACGGCTGCGCTCGCCCAGGGAAGTACCATCGCCCTTTATAAAGTCAGCATAAAATGCATGCTCTTTGCGGATGCCAGATGGACATGCCTGCCGTTTTTTTCCTCACTCCTTTCCCCTCTAAATCCATAATCTCGACGCATCCTATCCAATAAACTAATAGCATTCAATTTCCCAGGCTGACAAGGCACTCACGACTCTTCGTAGGTTGTGTGTGACGGGATTGCTTACCATTAGGTGGACCGGCTGCTCGTTTGTCTTAACTAAAAACTTACTGAAGACTCTAACTTCGTCCTGTTACGCTGAAGAGCCGTGGAAGCTCAGTGTCCGGACGCTGCAATTTTAAGTGCCGATTTACCGAGTGCTCTGCGGTGAAGGAAAACATCGTGGGGAAATAATATTTCTGATATATGTGAAGTCCGCTAATTCGCACTTGGGCCTCTCTACCCTCTGTCTAGAGGCCTTTGCTAGTGGGATATTTTAAAATAGACTGTAAATTTACTATACTGTTACGCTGTGTCTACTACGAGCTTTCACCCGCAGAGTCACTCGTGTTAGATTGACGGTCAAACTTCTTTTATCTCATTAACTACAAACGAGCAGGTTTCAATTCCCTTTTTTTTTGACATGAATCATAACGTTAGATTAAGTTATGCCCGAGTGAACATTTAAAACTTTATTTTACCCTGAGGAATTGGGTAGAATAGGTATATTGGATAGGATGGGGTCGGGATTAAGGATTTGGAGGGAAAAGGAGTGGGGAAAAAGGATAAACATGGCCATCCGGCGTTCCCAAAAGTCGTGATACTTTATTTTATGCCGACTTTATATATTTATAACGTAATTAGATAATTAAATAATATGGCGAATTTTAACATAAATTTATACTTCCATTCATGAACGTGACATTGCGGTAATCTATTTTAACGATTATGGTCGTCCCCACAAGGATAGTTTTAATCATATTACGGATGTCGGAAAATAGATTCGCTCTCCCATTGCCTTCTCGCGGGAAGCCAGTTTCACATTGTTTATAACATTATCATGTAATTCAATTAAAAATTTAATAAAATTATTCGAGAAGCAAACATCAATCCGGATTAAACGTTACGTTAGATATGCGAGGAGAAATAACAGAACGAATCGGATTATTTATGACTGCACACGGTTTGCATACCTGCGAAAATATCGGCCTGAACAAACGGACAGATTTATCGATGCAAACATGGATGGTTGACTTGTACATATGTACGTAGCGTTGAATTTTTTATTATATTTTTTATGGTACATTACATTTATTGATGTTTTTGTGAGCATGATAAATTAGGCGTATTTTAAATTAACTTTTGTTATACAATAGATTTTGCTCGTTTTTGCATTCTTTGATACAGATATGGTAAATATCTTGTATTTTTATGGAATCCTGATACATGGCTTTTCCATTTTTAGGAATAATTTTGGAATATATCCAAGTTTTATTACATAAGTTATACTGGAGAAAAGAGAAGAGTTCTTTTTCTCTTCCACTGAGTGTCAGTTTTTCCTGGGTGGGAACCATTAACCCTATATACCTGACAACGTGTGCGCAAAATTTCATGATAATCAGCTATGTAGTCGAGACTATTAGTTAGGATTTATATCATTTAGATATGCGAGACAGTTAATGTACATACTTACATATTTTATCTTATTAGAGTCCCCGAAATAATTGAAATTCGACTTTTTTATTTAATTTTAGAAGTGGTAGAGCATAAGATCTTTTCACAGCTGTTGCTCCACTTCTACGGCCGTGCTCGCCCGGGGAAGTACCATGCTTGACACATAGATTTCATGCTACTACTCCGTCAACTGAATTTTTGTGAAGAATTAAAGTTTTTACTTCACGTATCAATATTATAATTCCTTCGCTTTACAAGCCTCTTTTGTTCCTCAGGCGTCCTCCGCCAGTTCTATGACGATGACGAGGGGTCGTGGGCGTGGGTGAGGGCGGCGGTGCGCGGCGGCTGTCTGCTCGCGTGGCGGGATGGCACGCTGCCCAGGAGGCAGGCCGCCCGGCTGCCGTTGCGGCATCTGCATCTACGAGCTGCGGCTAAGCTGGCCAACGCCTTCCAGCTGTCAAGGTTGCGGGATGACGCACCAGTCGCCACCTTTCAGGTGAGGTACTCTTCTATAGTGCTGATGTCCTAGTACTTTTGCAATGACTACAAAGTCTTTAATTGAGGTTTTGGCATAGATCAAGTTTAGGAGGCATAGGGGTGATCAGGACTTGTTATGATATCCTGGTAGACGCGATATAATCCTGACTGCAAAACAAGCTTAAAGCTTAAAGATTTTTAGAGCATGTATATACAGGTACGCGATGTAGTCAAATTGTAGTAATTGTGTAAGTTGATAAACATACTTGTTAATAAAGTATAGAGAAATGCATAGAGCTTGTGCTGATGTCCTGGTACATGCGCGATGTAGTCGGGTTTTTAAGTGAGCGGTATTAGGCGAGATGTTCTTATTTATAAAGCTTAGTACAATGGTCAGGGTATGTGCTGATATCCTAAAACATATGTGTTGTACCAGGTTAGGTTGCTTCAGGGGAGATGTTCACATGTGAAGAGGTCAGTAAGATGGTTAGGTCATCTTATGATGTCTTGGTACATGTATGATATGGTCAGGATTTAAGTAATCGCTGTAAGGCGAAATGCTTACAGGTATGAAGTTCATAGAAATGCTTAGTATGTGCTGATGTCCTGGTACATGTGTCATATAGTTATCTTGTAAGTGAGCGGTTGCAGTGGAGATGTTAATGTGTGCGAAGCTTCGATAGATGCTTGGGACATGTGATGATGTTCTAGTATATGCGCGAAGAGGTCAGATTGTGAGTAAACTGTGTAAGGTGAGATGGTCTTGTGTGAAAAGCTTAGAGAAATTGTTAGGGGATGTGTGTATTTTAGATGTTTAGGCTCTTGTTTGTAAAGTGTAGTGGGATGTTAAACCTTGTGCTGATGCCCTGATATATGCTCGATGTCACTTCAGTGCGAAGTACTCAGTTGATTGAGAAGTAGGAATACCTCGCACAAAACTGGTGAGAATCAAAAGTAAATATCCTTTGGCATTCTGGCATGTGAGATTGCCAATATCCAGAATGGATAAAGAGCAAAGAGAACATAAAAGTTGATGTGATTACATCTCCCGCTAATTGTCTCTAGGTAGTCAATTTTGAGTTAGTAAAATAGTGAATTGCTTGTATGTTTAACGGGATAAACTCGAGATACATAATGTCATTTAGGGGACACCTAAAACTTGCCAATTCACGTTGTCTGTGAAGCGTGCATGCTTACGTAAGTTTTTTTTTTATCAAAAAACAGTTATCAAAAAATGAGCATTTTAAAACAGCGAAAAGTTTAAACATTAGAATATGGTTCTAGTCTTTTCAGATTAAAGTATATTTTTCTTTTTACCAGTCACCCTAAGTTGGTTTCAATTACATTAGGAAAACATGCATAGACGCCATTTAGCCGCACCTACAAATGATTCATTGTTATCAAATCGCAAAACGTGATACGTTTGTAGTTATTGTCTACATTATTTCATTAAACATCAAAACGACTTATTCAATAGATTATTATCTAAGAGATAGTTATACTTACATTTGATTTATATTTAAAGATCATTTTGTCCGTCTTTATAACGTAAGACGTTTGAAA
Organism: Graphium colonna; assembly: GCA_025505425.1. NCBI lineage: Eukaryota > Metazoa > Arthropoda > Insecta > Lepidoptera > Papilionidae > Graphium > Graphium colonna. The sequence continues at coordinate 3,422 of JAOCPS010062031.1, read as the reverse complement.
GCTAACTTAAAAACTTTTCTTTTCACGTTTCGTAGATTAAAACAACTCTCACTCAAGTTTGGTTTGAAACAAGCTCATCATTCGCGAAAATAGCTCCGAAAATGTGCTTTGAAAGCGGAATTTCCGGTATATGTGGATGCTAGTGGAACATTGTAGATAAAACGGAAAAAGTTGTAAGAACAAAACGTAGTTACATTATTCATCAGTAGCTCGTTTTCAAAGAGCGAACTCATGACGTGAGCTCAATTACTTATTGGCATAAATGAATAAATGAGTAAGCTCTTGCTCTCTTACAAGTTTTTGCCGAAGTTATCAGTTGTCTTCGTCTCTTGTTTACGTCTCTTTTTATCTGGCTTGTAAAAAATATTGGAATCGTACAATGTACGGCGTTGATATTTACGTTCAAAAGTAGTACGTATGCGAATATGTAAAAAAATATTGTAAGCAATAATATTTCAAATTAAAATTGTCTAGTCTTCCCAGCCGGGACATTTGTGTGTATAATCTTAACTAATGTTTTTTTTTATTACATTTTCTAATTTTAGTTACTCATATTTTGTTAGGGTTACATGAAAGGGCTTAGGATACTTTATTCCTAGAAGAAAATACTTTTGCTAAGGGAAGCAAAATTACTAAAAGACCATCAAGCGTTGTCAGGTATTACAACTAGGGCTAGATACATAATTATATTTTTCCTTGACATATTACCTGGAATACAGAAAAGCTATCGAGAAAGGAAGTAGAATTACCATTGATGTAAAAAACATCAAAGCCAATTATTGAAATCTAAATTTTGAATATTTTTCTGTAAAAACAGCTTTATTTCTTGCATGTAAGGTCGAATTTGCAAAACGAAAATTAGTGTGGTAACTGTCAAAGCTATGCAAAATTGGAGGATGGTTTTGACTGCCACTTGTATTACGTCGTTATTGTGTTAATATTTGTTTTTATAGTAAAGAAGACAAACAAAGATCCCGTCGCCCATAAACACATACAACATCAGGAGATTTTTGAGTGCATTGTTAACTTAGGAAATTGGATAGAATTGGGTCAGGATTATGGATTTGAAGGAGAAATGAAAAGGGTAGGAATGGCCATCCGGCAACCCCAAAAGCCATGCATACTTTATGCCGCCTTTATAAAGGGCGGTGGTACTTCCCCGGGCGAGCGCGGCTGTATAAGTGCAGCAAAAGCTGTGAAAAGATGTTCCGCTGCCACCTCAAAAATATGTTATCTGTAACGGTGTCGATTAAGAATGATAGCCACTATTCTGTATAATACAGTCCGCTTGCATCATATCATTAAATAACATATATATTAAATTTAAATTAACATTTAAGTGTTGTCAACGCCTTGCACCACGCTAAACAGGTCCTTAAATATGTTTAACGAACTGTCATAATTTGACATCTTATATTGGTTCTTTATTTAAAAGTATTTTCTTAAAATTGTATATGTCACATTAAAGCGAAATTTAAACAAACGAGTAAGAGATGCAAGCAAGCCTACATCTGAAACGTCACGATGTTTGTGGATGATTTTTCTTGGCCTTAAAAGATCAATATCCTTCTAGAAACTTCTTATAAAATTAAGTCCAGAAACGTCCATGTTTTATGTTCTACTAGCCGTAATGTTTCGCAATAAAGTTAAATATTTACTAGACGCCATATTGAATTCACGCGCTGTCACGTCAATAACTGTTGCAAATTTATGAAAGCATTGTCTTGTTCCACAATGACCGCCGTCCGTGTATTATCATACAAAAAGGACGCCTAATGTGTGTCTGCTTGGACGTCAGACAGCTGGTATTTTTCATATGCTTTTTAACGAGTATAAATTACAAAAAAAACGAAGTAATTTTGTACGTTGTTAGAGAGTTGTCTCTCTATACTTATAATCTACTCTGTGACGAAACTAAAGAGCTGATGAAGTTGAAAGTGCTGAATAGATTTTATCGAATCATAATTAAATAAACTTGCAATAAACTCACCTTTGGAGCGAGTGTCAAAGACAAAGTCCCCCATAGTGCTGTTTCATCGTTATTTTCTGCTACTCAAGTCAGCCCTTGTGGATTGTATTATCACCAAGGGACTAAGGGGTTTTTATAAGAAAAGAGCCTAATCCTACATTAAAGGCCGGTAACGGTCTTGCGACTCCTCTGGTCCATGGGTGACGGTGATCGCTTACCATCAGGTGACCAATTTGTTCGTTTGCTTCTTTCTCCATAAAAAATAAGAAAACTGGATAAGTGATGTCTCTTCGTTTAGGAGATTTTATATTTCATTGCACAGCCACAGAACGCTCACACAGACGCACACTACCTAATTTATGACCTGCTACCTAATTTTTGAGTCATCGGTAGTTAAAATAATCGTCGAATCTATCATCACGTACCATACGTGCCATGCTATATCACTCTGAATACTATTTCAATAGTAATATTCAAGAAAGCTTGCTCCTACTTTAAACGCAACGGCACCACTCTTGTAACTCTTCTGGTGTTGCAAGAGTTCATTGACGGCGAAGACCGCTTACCATCAGTGACCAGCTGGTGACCAGAAGGAGGTAAACAAGCTCGTTTACCTCCTTCTCCATAAAAATAAGTATTATAAATTAATTACCCTTTGGCTACTTCGTTTATGTTAGTTAATATTCGAAATATTACATTCTCTTTTTAAAAAAATATGTTGCCCTCATTGTAAGATCTATGTCTTGTGTTAGAAGGACCTTTTGCAGACATAAATACCACATTGACAATTACCCAAATCTGAAACAACTATTTGTAGGTCCTACAAATATTTAACTGGTCATCGTCTTCACAACTTAATTTATTATCAATTCTAATAAGAAGATTATAAATTAACTCGTTTTCGACTACTTCGTACTTACTTATATCATTGTAGATTTTTTCATATATTATTATCTTTCAGGGATTCTTTATCCTTTTCCCGTTCGTTCTTTTAGTTAACCTATGAATAGAATTATGTGAATTCCTATGAATAGTGACGAAATTTATTTATGCCCAAGCCAGTCGTTAGATTTCTATATCTAGAGAACATCGATATTTTCTGGATGTAAGTTAAACTTATGTCATTTCTTGTATATCTTTTTTTATATATATTAGGATAAACAAACAACGACATAATATCTTGTACGTTAAAACCAATATTACATAAATTTATCACATTTTAATTGATTGAGTTTAAATATAATTAGACATTTCAGATCTCCCTGTATTCAAAACGGTATCAGTAAAGAAAAAATTTGTTTCGATACTTTTTAAACTATTTCCGATTGAAGTTTACGTATACGTATTTTGAATTCAAAAGTAAATATAAAGGATATGCCATATCCATTTTTATATGGCCCATTTTTTGGTACGGACCAAGTTGTATCAAGTCAAGAGACTAAACTTGTTATAT
>JAOCPS010061815.1:0-16386 GCA_025505425.1 Graphium colonna | reverse complement strand
TGGTACTTCCCCGGACGAGCGTGGCCGTAAAAGTGCAGCAAAAGCTGTGAAAGGGTGTTATGCTCTACCACCTCTTACCCTAGATATATACACTATCAGCCATAATATCTTTATTTGGATAAAAAACACACACATATACAAAACACATGAAAACCTTTGTCAAAATCTAACTAAATAATAACACTCATACCTATATTATATTAAGTTTGTTATAGAAAAAAACGAAAGAAAATATGAAAGTTATTTTATAGATATTACGCGTTATTCTTAGTTCAGTTATGAAATCGTATAAAGTAGGGTAGTGTACCTTTTGCGGTGGGATTCGTTCCAATACTGTCGGTTTTGCGTAAGTCGTGTTTCACTTCGAAAGCGGTTATTACCTAATGAACAATTTCCTCTACCTATTTCTCCTAAGTAAGGCCTGAATTCAATAATCCTGTATTTTGATTTGAATATATTTTCATAAGTTTCACGTGTGAAGAAATCAGACTACATAATTGGTGTCGAAAGTATTTTACAAAATATTTTCGGATTATTTACGGCGTTGGGTGATTCACTTTGGTACAATTTAATGAAACTTATTTTTTTTAAGGATAGGAAGACAAACGAGCAGACGGTTTGCCTGATGTTAAGCAATCCCGTCGCTCATAGACACACGTAACATCCGGAGAATTGCGAGTGCATTATCAAACTGGGAAATTAGATACAATAGGTGTATTGGAAAGGATGGACCGAGATTACGAATTTAGAGAGAAAAGGAGTGGAAAAAGGGTAAGGTAGACATAGCCATCTAGCATCTCCAAATTCGTGCATATTTTATTTTATGCCGACTTAATAAAGAATAATATCAATTTCATGGAAGAAATTATGGTTTAAGAATTTTTTTACATTTTATTCTATTACAAAGTTAGATGTTGTTGTTTTGTAAATTAGCTTTATGTAATTGTATCGTACAGTTCTTGAAATTGTTAGTTAACTTTATAAACAATCATCGAATACATAAGAATATCGACATTAGAGTTATTTTAAAATTATAAGTACAATCAATGTTACATTAACATTTTTCAAACAATCATAAATATTGAAGACGCTGGAAAAGCAACGCAAGAGTAACAGCTAAATCGTAAAAATTTTCTGCTCCATTTAATATAACTTCATTTATGAAATATGATCTGGCTGGATTTTTTTGTGAATCGAACCACACAGCAGTTTCAGATCGCTGTGCAGAAGTAAACCTTATCCGATGGAATTCATATTCTAAACATTTTTTTTATATAAGCTAAAACAAACGAGCAGACGGTGCACCTGATGTTAAACGATCCTATCTCCCATATACAGACGCAACATCAGGAAAGTCGCGAGTGTATTGTCAACCTAGGAAATCGGATAGATAAGGTTTATTGAAAAGAATGGGTCGAGATAAGGAATTTAGAGAGAAAAGGAGTGGAAAAAGAGTAGGGTAGTCGTGAATACTTTATTTTATACCGACTTTTTAAAACTTCAAATCGTCAACGAACACAACATTTGCAATGGCGGAAACAATCGCCAAAAAATAGGTCCAAGTGAGAATATTCCGGGACATCACAAACGACTTTAAAAGGTTTAGCTTTAAGTCCACTTACGACTGTTTTCTCTTATATAAAAAAAGTTTCATTCATTTTAGTAAGCTTCTCGATACTCGACCAAAATTTCGTGATAAGCTCTATCAAAGGCCTGACTAAATTCCATGTATATCACATTAAATTATTATCGCACGATCAACTTCTTAAAACTAACTGAATCTATACATATTAACAAAATCGATGTGTCTGTTTGTATAGTCAAAATAAGAGCTTTTTAATTTTTGTTGTATTGAGACGTGGTAGATGAGTGTACGGGCGCTTGTTTTAATTATTTATAACTTGAGGCTTTAACCCCAATGAAATTGTTGCAATGTTAAATGCTCATTTACTATGTGCTCGGTGGTAAGAGAAAATATCGTAAGAAAACCTACATATCTGTGAAATAATATTAATATTTCTTGCATATGCGAAGTTCGCCAATCTGCACTTGGGCCGCGTGGTTTATGCCATATACCCTCTTGTCCAGAGGCGACCTTTGCCAACATTTAAAATAGGCTGGTACTTTACTGATGTATATGAAAGTTATATGATAATTTTCAACAAGGAATGAAATTTTTAATTTTTTTTATCGTTTTTTAGGGTTCTGTAGTCCACTAGGAACCCTTATAGTTTTGTCATGTCTGTCCGTCCGCGTCCGGGCTTGCACTCCGCCGTTTCTGCACCGATTGTTACGAAAATTATTGGAGAGATGTATATTAAAAATCGAAAGATTGATTTTTTAAATTATGTAAATATATTTTTTTCTCCCCTTCTCCGATACCATGAAATATAATTTTGAGGCTTACTCCATTGTGTGGCATATCGTTAAAAAGGTCTCTCTTAATGCAAGAAAAAATTCGTAGAGACCCTGTGGATCAAACCCCCAGTCCCAGGATATATTAATACAAAGTTAAAATTAGAGCGTCTTCCCTTAACTTTTGAAATATTATTGCAAAATTCTGAAAAAAAATGTCATATATACCTAGAAGTAAGTACTTTAAAGGAAATTTATAGTGGGCTCGATATACGAAATTATTTTTATACAACTCGATAAACTTATGCAGTTGCAGTCGTCCTAACAAAATGTATGGAGTCAACCGTAAAATGAAAAATTTTTCGACTTACCCCATTGTGTGTGATATTTTTGGAAAAGTCTCTTAAAATCAAACAAATCTTTCTAGAATCCATGTGCATCAAACCTCCCAGTCCGAAGATATCTTAATACAAAGTTAAAATTAGTGCGTCCCCTCCCCCTTTACTTTGAAATATTATTACAATAATTCTGAAAAAAACATGTGATATATACCTCTAACTAAGTACTTTCAAGGAAAACTATAGCCGACTCGGTGTCATACATGGATTTTTTTATACAACTCGACAAACTTTTGTACTTACAGTGGTCCTAAAGAAACGTATGGAGTCATACACAAAATTAAATTTGTCGGTATTTATTCTGCGAAGCGTTTGGACGGACCATCGAATGGCTACGGAACCCTTTCATGTGCATTAGGGTTCCATTTAAAATATTTAACCGATACCATGAAACAAGCACAAATTTATATTTAATATTAAACAACATTCTCTAAGTTTATACCTTTTTTATTTCTAAAAGTAACTTGACAATACGATAACGTGCTACTGCTTAAAATATTGTGTCACTTAATATTCGTAATAAGGACAATGTATTAATGCTAATAGTATACAAAGGAACCTTCATACACAATCTCAAACAAAAGTAACAATTAAAATCTCTTATTTTATATAACTTTGACAGTTACAACATTTTAACTTTGCAAATAAAATCTTAGGCGCAGAATAAAGTTCTTCTTAAAAAGCGACATCCAACACGGGAAAAATTATTAAATATTTTGTGCCACGGACGTTTTTGAAACGCTTCATTAAGCGTGTATCTAGGGAATTTTGTGCATCAATGTTTAAACTCTTTTATGAAAAATATTTTAAGACTCTAGTTCCACCTCTTCGAACTTCGATCTCCATGCCAACCAACCAGCAGCAGCAACGATCAACACCTAAAAAAAATAAAAATAGTTTTTTAATTTTTTTTTGTTTAATTTTGATTAAATATAAATAAAAGTAGTACACAGAAATTTGTAAAATCTACTTCAATCGCTTCTATTTTTACTTTGATGATTTTAAAGCCAAAGTACTCTTTAAAAATCCTGCCTCCTAAGTTAAGGTAGGCTTGTGATGCTACAAATATATTTAAAAATACTAAGATCCAAAACAGTCGCCAATAGGTTACAAATTTTTGTTACGGGTGGGAGTCGAACCCACGATCTGCGACGCCTGAGAGAAATGATTAGCAATTGCGCCAACCGGTCTACTGAACCAAGATAGAATAGATTCCTGGTTGCCCAAGTTCAATAGATTTCAAAATTGTGTGATAAGTGAAGTGCTGAGACGAGAAACATGATGTTCTTAAATAAAAATAGATATGAGCACATGACAAAAAAATGCTCCAACCATACCATAAACACCAACAACATTCAAAAGATTTACTGGTATTTGTCAATTTTGGAAAGAGAAACTTAAGAAAGAAGACAATATAAGTTTTTCAGAATTGGGAAAGCACCTTTTCCTTCTCAATCCTGAAAATTCTGTTATCCCTTGCACAAACACGATGTCTTACATGTGGATCACTTACATCACTGTTCATGTTCGGTTTTGTTAAATATGTAATATACTAACCGATGCATATTACATTTCAGCTACTCTCATACATATTAACAAACCATGTTTATTAAATCAAATTAAGGGTTTAAGTTTAAGACTTCCCGACTTCAAAAAAGGACGAAGGTCCTCAATTCGAATGTTTGTGTTTATTTATGTAGGTTCGCGCATATCTCGGCCATTTATGACCAGTTATTCAACATATTTTTTTCATATTATCAGCTATTCTTTCGAAATGGTCCTATGATGTTTTAGAAAAATCGGTTCAGTATTTTTTATTTTAAATCAAAAGAACAAAATTGATTTTGTGTATTGTTGCGCGTATCTCCTGAATTTCAAAAATTCTTTTTCTTATATGATAGAACATTCTTCATAAATAGTCCGAATAAATAAAAAAAAACGGTTCATAAGTTTGTTTTTAAATAAAAATTTTGTAATGTTCGCACATATCTCCGCAGTATGAACTGATGGTCCACAATGGTCCTTCAATTTTTTTATAAAAATCGGATAAGTAATTTATTTTTAAAATGGAAATGACTAAGAAGATATGTTTCGAAAGTACACTTTTAAGGCGTTTGAGGTCGGTTTTTGTAATTTTCTGTGAAAATGAAGTTGTAATCTTTTTGAAAATAAATTGTTGTCATTTTATTTAGGAGACTAGCCATGAAAAAAAAACACAGTGTTCTATAGGTCTATAGTATAAGTTAATGGTCTATTGAACTTGACGTAATGTAGCGAATTGGCAGCAAAACAGTATGTCTTTGAAAAGATCTTAAATATTTCCTTTGTTTAAGAGCATTACCCCATTATTGCACAAATACATTTAACGTAGCATATTCTTCGTACCATAAATAACTATTTTTAAAAACCTTTCACATTTTCATTTTACCTTCAATTTATAAACATGTTGAATTCTCGATTTTCGAAATCGAATGAGACGGTGATGAATGATATTATGTATGAATTATTTTCAATTTCCCAGCTCGAATGTGACGTTGAAACTACTTTTTCAAATACTTAATTTATTTACGAACACTATAGGCCGGTTGCACCATATCACCATGCATTAAATTAGCGTGGTGCAGGGTGTCAAAAAAACTTAAACGTAAATTTAATTTTAATTTCAATTTAAATGTTATTTAGGGATATGATGTAAGCGACCCTAACAGTACCTCAGTTGAATGCATTTTATTATAAACACAGGCTGCTCCCCACGGTTTCATCCGCGTTTTTTTTATGTACATGTATTAAATCTCTATCTTTATGATATTTTTGAGGCGGTAGAGCATGACATCTTTTCACAGCTTTTGCTCCACTTCTATGGCCATGCTCGCCTGGGGAAGTACCACCAATCTTTACAAAGTCGGCATAAAATAAAATATGCATGACTTTTGGACCCTACCCTATTCTTTTCCCACTCCTTTCACCTCTAAATCCTTAATCTTGACCCAATAACATGCAATTAAATTCTTTTATCCAATTTCCCAGGTTGACAACGCACTTTCGAGATCACTTAACATCAGGTGAACCTTCTGCTCGTTTGTCTTCCTTTCCCTTGAATTCAAAATTTAATAGTTTACTACAATATTATTTAACGTAGACCTTAACCACAGCAACGGGTGGCCAGGTCTCCTAATTTAAGTATAGATACCGATCACCTACCTGCAAACATGTGACCAGGGCTGCGACGACCCCTATAACAAAAGCATAGTAGCTCAACCATTCTCCAAGAGCACTCGCGCAGCCAACGGTATACGCGTTCATCGACGTACATTGGAAGGGTGACACCGTGCCGTAGTCGATGTGGCAGCAGCTGACGGGTATGCGGTTCGACACCCAGTCATGGCGGCCGGCTACCCCGCAACATTCGAACTGACAAACGAACACAATTCGTAAGAAAAAATGCGAAGTTAAGCAGTGAAGTAGTAGAAGATAACATCCAGGTGGTAGAGAACAATATAACACCTTACATCCCTGCTACGATTACAAGGCCGCTCGTTTGCGAAGGTATTACCTCCACATAAACAAAGTATGGAAAAAAAAGAATGCCTGGCGTTCCCGACTCTCTTCTCAATCCACTCATATGCCTTTAAATCCTAAATACGTTACCTTTAATCGAATTAATGATATTATTTTATATCCAACGCTGACAACCCAAACACAACCACATATATTAATGTTTTAGATATCCATGACGGCTTCACTTGACATTATTCATTTCTGCCAACTTTTTCTGAAAAAAAGTATAACCCTTGTCTTAGGGTCCTAAGATCGCGGAAGATTGGAATCCGTTAGTAGGAATAATTTGATGTTTTTCTATTTAAATCTTAAATAAATATTCAAATTATAAAATTTGTGTTAAAAGTCAGCACAGGGGAGCATATATGTCTACGATTACATCGGATAGCCATTCCATCGGGCAATTGGAGTAGAAAACAAGTGAATGTACACACTATAACGTCTCCCACGCAGCTGGTTGACATCTTGAACATTTACCGGCATTGTGAGCCAGGCGGGCATTATTTGTTGATACGAGTAAATACGTAATAAGCATTATTTTGGTATGGGCTAGCAGTGCTAAAAATAAAAAGATAAAGCGAATCAACTACTTATTTGACTACTTCTTTTTTTTTTAAATTTTAGTTATAACATTTAAAACAAGCTGATTAAGCGAAAATTGTTCTGCCATAAAAAAATAATATAACACTAACATAAATACGTTTATCTACAAAAATAGGAAATGGGGATAGGATGATGAAAATTAGTTTATGATCTATTTTCTTTTAACTACAGAATAAACAAAAACAAACAATTAAAATTGGTTTTAAGCCGTTTCAGAGTTTATTCACTGACGCGAGAGTTAAAACTAAAACCATGTTTTTTATTACATATAAAGTTTAGGAGTGAGTAAAAATCGCAATCATTCAATCTAAAAAATATTCACTTACTTCCATTTGCATATCATCCCAAATCCTAGCAATGTCCAGTCGTGATTCGTACAGCTGCAGACTCTGTATCATAGGTGCTCTAATCTCTGAACTTGCGTCATCCCTCAATCCAAATGCTACAATCGTCATTGAGATCTCCAAAACCAGAATAGCTATTAAAAGCGTCACGTACTAAAAGCAAAGCTTTCAAATGATTACATGATGTTATAAATATTATACAATTTAAATTACAAAATAATATTGCAGGTAATCATTAGAAATTTATAATAATTTAGATACTTATAATTATTAAAACTGATTATTACAAATATGACAGATATGTAATAAAGCCGAAATATGTACTAATATAATGAGGCTGAGAAGTTAATCTACCGTGCTCTTAGGAAGTTTTTCTTTTGTATTTGATTGATAGATTCATGGGGACATAATTTAGGCTATACACACGATTTAGCCTATCTAACATCCCGCTATACGCTGGTCCCAAGCACGGCAAATAATGAACTCTTCCGAGGCGAGAAGCCTTGTCTCGGTAGAGGAGTTTAGTAGTTATGAGTAGATTTCAATCCACGGGAAGCTAAGAGGAATCTATGGCTGGTCCACATGAGGCTCGAACTTTTGGTAATTGTCCCCTGTCTTCATGGCCGGATGTGACCTCACTGCCGCACCTGGGTACGGTGACAATACCGCTCCAATAATTACCACTTTTACGGATTCATTATTTTTTAAGAAAAAATAGTGTCTGCTACTGCCAAGAACAAGAACCGCTCAGGTTGCCCTACGTTTTCCAAAGGGGAAGGGGGCAATGTTCCGCTCTTTCCTGTCTTAGTCAAACAAAGCATAAACATTTGCATCAATATTTTTGTGGACTTTTCGATATTAGAAGACTGCACTTTAATCCTGATGCCATCCACCACTATTCAGAAAGGGCTAATGCGGTCTTGTGTGTTTTTTTTCTGACTGAGACTCAGATGTCCTCTCCGGCTGACACATCTTATCTCACTTTACCCGGGGTATTATATAAATTAAAACATTCGTTTGTTCTTTGGGTTATGTACTGCTGTTCTCTACGTCTCACCAGCCTTAAAGGGAGGGTCCCTTTAAGGCTGGTGAGAGTGGTGAGTAAAGGGATCCGCACCAAACGTCGTAAATCGCGCATCACAAATTATATAAAGAGATTCACTTTGGCATAGCGCATCATCTGACTCATATGATACGCTGCGCTCACATGGTTTTAAATCATACACCCACCTTGCTAGACCTTTTACTGACCACTCGTCTATACAGTTACAAGGTCTTTAATGACGTACCGACGGATTTATTCCGAAATGAGGTATCAATCACGTACCAATTACTCCCTATAAGACATTGCCATTAAAAGCGCAATGAGTCAGCTGATTGGGATAGTCACCATGTTTTGCATTTTACTGGATTCACTGATTCTATTGCTAATGTAGTATTTGTGGCACCGAACTTTAAATATATCCTCTGTGGTCCCAAGGCTTGAGCTCTGATTCAGTCCCCTAAGCAAGATTGCGTCTCGCCGTAATCAAGCAAGGGCACTATGTTGCAAACTTGTATTGAAAATCGGGACTTTGCTTAGCAAAATCTCGGATTAGTGTCGACTAAATTTAATCCAATTCGATCTACAGAATATACAAGACCATATATCAAAAAAAGAACCCTTTTACGTATATTCTTATTTCTAAAACCGTTGCCACAACCTCGATTTCGAGACTTATTGCGCTAGTAACAGTTGCGCGCTCCGTTGTCGTGGTGGTTCCACGTGGAATTTTACCCACACCTCTGAGCTGTAGAACTACTTTACCGGTATTTTCCATTTGACCACAAAGCGCGTGAAGCCTCTGAATACGGTCGAAAATATAGCTTTTTCCAGTCAGCTTGATTTCTTAGATTGGCGAAGAGTTTTTTTGTCTCTCTCATCCTATATGGTATTTCCATTAGGTAATTCAAAATAATTGTGTGGAATTGACCTACTGCTGTGTTCGTACAATGTGGCTAAATACCAATCACCATTGTCCCACCTTTATAGCTGCCCTCAAAATTAGTTGCCAAGTTCGTGGCCATGCAAATAAATTGTCACTGGCAGTCAGAGTCAACGCGACTTAGAAACTTTCGAGGGAAGAGCGTTTTACTTGTTCATAGACCAGAAACACTCTTTTATCACTTCTGCGAGAATAGTTTGCCGATAGAAGTGTTATCTAAGGAGGTGCTGATGGAGGTCAAGGAAGTGATCAAAAATTTTGCGTGATTCCACCGATATCAACTGTATTCAAGGCACGTATGTATGTCCTTTTTTTCTTTTTTCGGAATATCTCATTTATTTCTTCGCAAACTCACCATATTCGGAAATGAACCGTGTGTGAGAAGCAGGCCTTAGCGCAAATAAATTTGTTGTCTACAATTTCAAGAATTTATTTTCACATGTTTTGAACATCACATAAAAATCTGACCTGATTTTAACGCCATAAGAACTTGAAAATTATTAAGCAGAATATTACCTAACCTAACCTGATGACTTGGCCAGATGGGGCTGATGAGGCTTATCATTTTGGGACTGTCTTCCTTACTTTTGTCTATAGCTATAAATTCCATAAATTATATCCCACAGCAAAGTCCGTCGAATATTTAAGAAAAATTTTGACTTTAAAAATAAACTTTAAAAATATCACTGTAATTTGAATGTTTAAATAAATTAACCAAGCAGTGGAGTAATATGATTCCCGATAAATCGGAATCACGATTAGTCTAAAGAAAAGAGTTTTACTCTTCTCGAATTTATTATGCTAAAAATAAATTCACTCCATTACGGAAAAATTTAAAAAAGTTTTGTTCACCGTGTAGAAAATTTACATATGTGATATTTATAAAAAATTATAATAAATAAAAGTGTCTTACCCCGGCAATAACATAGAAGTGTTCCGATATGGCTCCATAAAATCCAAGAAAAGACGTAAGGACAATAATGACACCTGTGGCAATAACAAAACCTGGCAGCGTGAAGAAACGTTTTGTTATCAAATCATCATAATTTGAATACTGTACAATTACCACTACTCCCACAATTAAAAGTAGAAGGCCAGTTATCTAAAATAGACAAATAATCAAAAATAAAAACAATATGTATGTATTAATTTTTCTAATTAAAAACATGTTAAAAATAAAATTTCTGCAGTTTAAAAATAACAGCTTACCGCATATACACCATTAACAGCAGCCAAAGAGTATTTAACCGACTTAAGGACTTTGGGGACCTTCATATTTCTCTAATTTATTATATATTCAACGCAACGTTATATTTTATATTATTCACTGGACGATTTTAAGATACTGATTCACTATTGAGATAACTTTTATCAATATAAAGATCATCAATATCTCCGTTATCTCGACATGTTTTTTCATCTTATCTCTGTGGACATTCTAAAATCCATTGATCATAAAAATATACACATCGAATCATGTCTTCTTTTTATATTTTGTCTGTCTACGAATCAGCGACTGTCAATTAGGATTATTAAATTTAATGATATTATATTATTCCCTTTTAACTTTCTAGAAAATACCATGTGAAAAATTATAAAAAATAACAATTTATAAAATTTTATATGGTAATGTTTTCTTTAATTGATCAATGTTTAATTTTTTAAAATAGCAACATAGTCAGTAAGCAAGCATTTTGTTTGGTGAGGAGAACGCTTGTTGCTTCGGCTGCATTTGTTTTATTTAAAACTCTTCGAGTTATCGGTAAGTTATTCCAAACTTAAAAGACTATATTCCTGAGCAATTGGCTTTATTTGTTTTAACTCGAATTATCATAACGGTACCATATAAAAATCTTATTTACGCAAAATAAAAGATCGCCCATTGGTGTCAACAACGCAAATCAATGTTTTACCTTGCTTGACGAGTGCAGCGAACAGGAATAATTTTATCTTTTGTTCCAGACTAATATTCAACAAAAGAAAGAAGCAATTTTGATAAAATGGCTATCGGGGCTGGAATGTCATGCGTAAAATATCTTCTGTTTTGCTTCAACCTCTTATTTGCGGTAAGGCTTTTAAGGAGTATTTTTTTTACGTGTTATTTGTATAAACATCTACATAACACGTACTAAATTTATTTGTTAGGTCTAATAAACAAGTTACACTGCATTATAATGGTCTTTATCATGAATGTTTTGATTTAATTTTTTTTAAACCTGAAAAAGAGGTTCTTTCGCTAACAGGTACGCATTATATTATGACTCATTGCGATCATTGCACCATTTTACTTGCTACATTAACATAGTGATCATTCACTGTATAAAATATTTTAGTTAATAAATGTACTTTTTATAAATAGAGTAGTCCATTATTATTTACTTTTATGTATCGATATTATAACGTAATAAAAATGGATTATAGACATTGAGAAATTCCCTCTCTAGGAGAGTGTTTAAATGTAAACAGAAAAATAAGTACATTACATATGAGTCATTATTATTAATAAAAAATTGAAATGTTTTTATTATCAAACGAAATGCACACATGGTTGTTTCAACTGATAAACTGAGTCATCCTAAATAAAATTAATGATTGATGTTTTTAATTTTTATTCATTATAGTATAATGAAATGAGGTGATAAAATAATGTACTTAGTAAAGTAAATGAAATTAAGTACTGTCCCTGAAACTTCTACATAATATCTAATATTTTTAGATAACTGGATTAATAATCCTGATAGTGGGAATATGGGTCGAAGCCAGCTCCCATCCTTACATTGACCTGACAGATGAGAATTTCTACACTTCTGGACCAATTGTTTTGATCATTGTTGGTGTAATTGTATTTATGGTAGCCTTCTTTGGCTGCTGTGGAGCTGTGAAGGAAAATCATTGCATGATAGTTACGGTAAGAACATTTATTTTATCTATCTTTGTTTTAATTTGCAATACAGTGCTATTTTCTTTTTTATTAAATATAAACAAAAAAAATCATTTATGTGGGGATGTCATAAATAATTGCAAGTAAAAAAGTAGTATTATGTGCATTTTAAAATAATATATATCCCTGTTAAAATGTATTAATTGGAGTTTATCAAACTTAATTAAATAACTTGATTTCAAATATTTGAATTCAAATATGTAATGGTCAACATAAAATAATAAATTGAAACTTTCTCGTTAGCAGTAATGTACCAATAATGATTTCGGACTTCATAAAAGGAGGAAGGTTCTCATTCAAATGTTTATATATTTCTTTTATGTATGTTCACGCATATCTCCGCCATTTATGGACACATTTTGAAAATTCATTTTATCTTCCAGAATGGTCCCATAAAATTTTCAGGAGAATCAATTTAGTAGTTTTTCTTTCAAATGAAATAACAATTAATTTTTTAGATTTTTTGCATGTGTCTCCTTCATTTATGAACCAATTTAAAAATTTTATGATACATGATAGAACATTATTTATATATAGTCCCATAAATAAAAAAAAAAAAATTGGTTAATTAGTTTGGTTTTAAACAAAAATAACAAATTTTAGGAATGTTTGCACATATCTCTGCAACTTATGAACTGATTTGAAAAAATATTTTTTACCTGATAGTAGGCATGGGCCATTTCAGTGATTTTTCACTTGCTATCGGATATATAACATTCTCATTATAGGCAACAATAATATTATATAACAGATAACAAGTAAAAAAACAGTGAAACGGCCCATGTCTGCCTGATAGGGTACACTGCCACAATGGTCCCACAACTTTTTTATATAAATCGAGTTAGTAGTTTGTTTTTAAAATCATAATAATGGAGAAAATATTTTTCGAAAGTACACTTTAAAGGTGTTTGTAATTTTCTGTGAAAATATACTTGTATTTTAAATGTATTGACCATGTAATTATGTTATTTATGTACATGCAATTTCAGGGGAAACCAAAACCAATGCCGTTAATTTAAATGCATTAGTTTTGGTTTTCCCCACAAGTATGTCTTGATGATTCAATATCAAATTGTAAAAACAAGCTGCATCCAAGATATATGTTATAATATAAGTTTGATATAGAAATTAAATTGGAGGTCATTTTATTGCATGATAAACAAAGTCGTAAATACTTTATCACATTATAAAATAAACAAGTTTTAAGGGTTTTATCACTGAACATTTTTAAAATTAACATCTAACAATGCAGCTTTTGTGGTCATGGGTAGGATTGTTATGCAATATTTTTTTAATAAAACCTGATACTGTTTAATTTGAAATGTCCTATTTTTATGTAAATGTCAGAAAAATATGTAATAAAAGACAATGCCCAAAATCGATAGCTAAAATTATTATGCATCAAGAGCAAACTTACATAGTAATTATTTCTATAATTTATTACGACATTTTGCTTCATGGGTTTGATTTTTGAAAAGGGAATTTAGCGTAAAATATATTTATTTTACCGTGCTTGACAATCACACAATCGGTCATAGAGATGTAGATAAAACAATTTTTGACTAATTGATTTTTCGATTTTATTACATATCCAAAACCAAGGGTTTACTTAACGAAAATTATTCTTGTTGTCGCCAAAAAAATGTTTGAACCTGATGCAACTTCATACGGTAAGCCATACAATCAGGGGCGTTGTCCCTTTTTATATGAAATACCGATTTAAAAAATAAACATTTAAATATGAAGAGTATTCTCGATGAAATCAGCAGAAGAATTGTGTCAATAAACTATTTCAACCTATTTCTTAGCGAATTGAAGAGGCAGAGCATAATAAGTCTGGCCTGCTCCATGGCCAATTACCCCAGACTTCTCGTAACCTCTGACTCGCGTCTCATCTCTAATCGGTCACTTCCTCCACCACTTAATGCTTTTAACGCGACGTTTCTTGTATAAAAATTCATCAGATATTCCGTGTAATCAGTGCGGAAGTCGTTAATTGTACAATTTCCTTTCCTGTCTTACGTTAATAAGTGCACTGGAAGGATTTTTAATATGTGCCATGATCTTTACTAGTCCATGGCTTACTTGAATCTCGAAATATTTCCAACGACAGGATGTTTCCCGCGGTTTTACCTACCTTTTAATTATTTGTTTGACTTTTCAGGGTCGTCGTCCTATGTGTGTGCATAAAAATAAGAATTAATTCCCAAGATATTGTAATTTACATAATGGTAATACTAGGAACAAGCATAGATAAGTAAATCTTTTATGGGGCAATGTATACGCTTCTACAACAGATTTCCAGAAAACTTTCAAAATATGTCTGTTAATAAATTCAAAAAAATTGGCAAGGAACGTTTGTGTGATAAAGGTTACTACAATATCAATGATAATCTAAATGATAATACACCCTGGTAATGAACTGCTCGATCCCGGTTTTTTCAAAAACATTTAGACATTATATTTGTAATACACATTTGAAATAATATTTATAAACATACATATATAAAAAAAGACTGGTCCCTCTGAGTTTCTTACGCCGATTCTTCTCAGGTCAGTGGCTTTACTTTCCGAACCGGTGGTAGTAAAGTTGACAATCAATAAGCAAGTGCATACTTCAACATTGAATTTCGTTTTCGATATTTCATTTCGTAGCGTTATGCAAGATAGCCGTTACTATGTATCATAAGTCTGAGTATTTAAAAAAATGATTTAATTCCCAGAGGTATGTTCTTTCAGAAAATATCGTAATCGAATAAACAAAAAACTCTTATTATATTAGTGCAGATATTTTTAAACCTATCGTATTATGAAATATACGAAACCCGATACACAATCATCATTTCAAAAAAAATCACCGAAGCAATGGAAGATTGCTTTGAAAAAACTTCAATAATATTTACCGTGATGATATTGACCTATAAAACAACTTTGTCCTGCACATAAGACTGAATCATCAAAACAAAAAAACGTCATATATAGTTAACTTTGACGTTTAAGGCCGCTTGCGCCATATTGTTAAATAACATTTTAAATAGATTTTGGTTTAAGTCATGTCAACGCCTTGCACCACGCTAATTAAGTCGCTAAATCTGTTTAGCGAATTAAAAATGGACAATGCCAATTTTTATACGGGATACGTACTAAGTTGCATCAAGTTCAAGCATTTTTAGAGATTACTCTTATTATAATAACTCGTACAGAAGTTATATTCGTAAAGAAAACCCGGGTTTCGAAAATATATTTTATAAAATCGAAAAATCGATTCATAGAAAATGATTTCTATTACATTCAATATCCCTGACAGATTGTGTAAAAGTCATGATTGTGTAAATGTAAGGCAAAATTCATACTTGTACACTTAAATTAAATTCCCTGTACAAAAATCAAATAAATGTAGCGTCATGTCATTAAAAACAATTTAAAATAATGACTATGATTTTGATCTTGATCCATGAGACTTTTTGGTACCACTTCTGAACATTGTCCTTTGACATCCAATATCGTTTCTTTATTTAAACGTATTTACTTCAATTTCTTTAGGTCATATCTAAATGAAATTTGACGCAAGCTATTTGGTGTCTAAATAAGATACAATTTCATTATTACTTTCGTTCGAGACTATGTATTATAGATTTATAGTCTATTAATATACATGTATAAATATTTCGATCTTCAGCATACGTTATATAAATTTCCCGTCCCACTGACTAGTTCTGCTGACGTGATTGCGTGAGACACAAAGCCTTATATGAATATTTACACTTTATTTAGGATGTGAATTCTATGAGCATTATATATGCTCAAGTATTTGATATTATGAACATGTTTCGCTATTTGAGTTAGTAATTGGTCTGGTATTGCTTATGTATTATTTAGGTAGATTGAGTTATGCATGTTTGAAAGGACTTATGTAACAAACTACCAGTTTTACGTGACTGCACTACAACGACAATATAATAATATTTATTTTCACAGAAAACGGATTTAAAACATCTGAAAAGTAAACGTTCATGAAACTAGTTTTTAAATTATTTCAATTTCAAATAGAAACTGTTTCCATGAAAATTATTTGAGACCACCTCGTTATTATGGTTACGATAATAAAGCTTTATTTAATTTCATGCATACACAGCTACAATATTATAAGCGATTAATAAAAGAAACAAAAAAAATTAAAAGTTATAATAGGTACGATTTTT
>JAOCPS010061597.1:0-16392 GCA_025505425.1 Graphium colonna | reverse complement strand
ACTTCGGGTACCAACGCTAAGGAGAGGCAATCGAGGAAAAAGATTACAATGGGCTAGTGCACACGAAAACTGGAAGCATTCTCAATGGTCACTTGTGCTTTTCAATGATGAATCCAGGTTTGGAGTTCATCCTGATTCGCGAAGAGTACGTGGTTGGAGAGAACGTGGACGTTGGAATCGACTGCAGCACCCACGACAAGTTCATGCATATCAAGGTGGCATGATTATGGTTTTGGCAGGAATTCGTCTCGGCAGTAGAACGGGCCTCGTTTTGACATAAGGCAATACGACTGCTCTAAAATACCGAGATGAGGTACTGGAGCCTGTAATCTTGCCCCACAGACAGCAAATGGGACAAAATTTCCAGCTAATGCAACAAATTGGTTACAACAGCATGATATTCAAGCTTAAGACTGGCCTGCACAATCCTCTGACTTGAATCCTAGTGAGCATGCCTGGGATATGCTTTAGACAAGAGCTCTTAGGAATTTCTCTGAAGATATTGTGCATAAATACCAGCTTTTCTTGCATCTTAGCAGGACTTGGGACAGTATTCCACAACAGGATATTGATATCCTTGTTTTGAGTATGCAGAATCGCTGCGAATGTGTCAGGAGAGTTTTAGGTGGATCCACGGATTATTAATTTTAAGATTTCAACAAATTTTATAAAAAAAATAGTTGTTTTATTTGGGTTTTGATGTTTCAAAAATAAAGTTATGATTGAAATTTTGTCTGAGATTTTTTCCTCTTCTTCTGAGTATTTTTTAAATAACTTTATCTAAAAGTTTATTATCAGATTAGATAGGCTATTAAACAAGGTTTATTTAAATGTGTAGTTGTCTTAACAAAAAGTTAATATAATTAACAAAAGAAATATCCCTAGACCATGTAGTTGTGTATATGAAGGTCATAATGGTCATGAAATCAAATTACTGACATAAATAAAATGTGTAATAATGGATAAAATCATGATAACAGTTTATGTTCATAAGAGAAAATAAAAAGAAATTACATCACCGAATGATGGCAGGAGGCCCTTGAGCTCGCCGCTGGACCTGGCGATCTCCCCTTGGAATATCACTTGGTCGTCCAGTTTGATCTGAACCAGGCGAACGCCGCGCGCCGAATATATACGCGACTTGTTGTAATTCTGCCAATGTGCATCGAGAAAAGAAAAAAATACATGAATATCAAATAAATTTAATTTATTTGTTTTGCTAACTAATAATATATTTGTGTACTTCATCTGCGATAAGATACAAGGAAAGCTGCGTTAGTTTGCTTCTGCACGTGTTTTGCAGTACAGGCCTGATTTCAGCTTTTATCCAGTAAAACTGCATCCCAGTTTTACTGGATAAAAGCTCAAATAAAGGAACGATTGGATGTAGTATACTGGCGCTACTTGAAACTTGTCGCACTATAATTGTGATTGAGTAATGTAGTTGATGAAGCTGATTATTCAGCGATTGAAAGTGATGTAGACCAATGCCAGGAGTACGCTAATTATGTTATTCGGCATAAGGATGTAATTAATTGTTTTGATTTTTAACAACGTTATATCGACGGTAAAAAGCCAAAGTGACTATGATTCCATTTGATCTTTTACACAATCATTCCCAAACTTGTCGTGAATATACAAAACATACACAATTTGGACATACCTACACAATTGTGTAGGTATGTCCCACACATTGTTTAAGAAGAGTTTGGAGTAGGCGCGATCGTACACTGGCTATAACGTTTAGCGAAGTATAGTGAGCTTTATATCTACTATCATACCCATATCCTTAACAGGGCAAGCGTAGTGCACTTTGCCAGTAGTATGCTGAGCGCCAAGGGAGCCTCTTCCGACAAGGATGTGCTCCAAATATGCCTGTCATCTTTAGTTCGCACCACGCCGTCGATGATGCTCTCCGCTCTTGCATAGTTAGTGTCGCCCGTGTCCGCATCTGACCATATCTGGGCGAAAAATGATTGTTTTCTTAAATTCAGTAATAACAGCGGTATTTTTACGCAATCGTTTCAGTAAGTAGCAACAAATTTTGGTAACATTATTCAATTAATAGGATAGCAGAGATACACTGACTATGGGTTTGGCCAACTGGCCAACTTATCGAATCAAAAATATTTCGATTCTAAAAATGATCGATCGAAAAAAAAATATTTTTCAATCGATCATTTTAAGAATTGTACAGCGCATTAAATACTGTTGTACTACGCGCTAACAATACTGATAACCTTAATTCTCAAGAACTTTTTTAAGGAAGTGATATATTGTGCTTATGTTCCCTCTAGAACCTCTATAATGAACGAACATACTTAATTTTTCATCCTATTTATCGTACCTCTAAATTTCTTCTAAAGAAATAATGGTGAAAGTTATTGGTAAATCAGTAAATTATTTCTCAAGCTAGGTTTTTTAGGTTCTAGGTTAAGGTTTCAAAAAGTTGAATTGTAAAGGTTGTTATGATTACCGGTTTCGTGATTCGAACAGAACTAACAAAATTTGTTATTTAACTTGCATTCCAACTACATTAAAAAATATAACAAACAGTTAACCACATAATGGCTTTACAAGTATTTTAGTGCATTTATTATATTTATTTATTATTTGTATATAATGCAACAGCTGTAAAACACTCGATCGCTATACGAGATACAGATCCATTTTATTTTTTCAAATGGTTCTTACTTCTACAGTCGTATTCCTAATGTTTGAGGGTCGAGACCATCGGGGTCCAACATCTATGTCCATGTACCATCTCATCTATGCATTGAAGATATTGAAATTCGGTCTTATACGGAAAAATACCGCGCCGTCTGATCAGCTTTAACCACTTCTTAATGATAATTCTGTTTTTAAATTAAACCACTTCACGGATTTTATTGCGGTTTATTTTAAATTTTATCACCCGACGTTTCGAACCCTTTACAGCGTTCATGGTCACGGGTAAAGTTGTTTAATTTAAAAATGTCTAATATTCGCGTAAGACTCAAAAAAACGATAATTATGTTGTTATTGTGTGACTTGTTTTTGTTTTTATTGTAAATCATTTATCTTGTGTTTGGAGGTGATAGAAAATTTCATAAAGGTGTTAAAATATTAAAAAACATTAAGGGTAGTGAATCTGACAATAAGCTAGGACCGTATGCTTATGTGTACAATACGCTTTATTGGACAAGGGAGATTTTTGACATGTTAGATATAGTTTGAGCATGCAACATTATAAAACCGTATTATTAAATATTGGCAAGTGTTAACCTAATTTGAAATGAAAGTTGTGATGGAACACTTGAAACATTTGGATTTCTTAATTTTCTTTTTTTATGAAATGGAAAAGTTTATAAAAAGAAAAAAAGAAGGTAGGTATACACGGCCGTCTTAAACTAAACTTCCCCTTTTTAAAGTTTTTTTTAAATTTATATTAAAACCAATAAAGTTAGTTACCTTTTCAACGTTAACAACATTGCCGTCGACATCAAAGAGTTCTAAGCCATTCAATCCCACCAAAAACTTATCTCCCCAATTTGAATAAATCTTAATCTCTAACAGTCTACCTCTAGGCAGTTCTGGAATAACAAAATCATTGTCGATTCTCTCTTTTCTATTTCTTTTCTGAACATTAGACCGTTTACTTTTAGAGTTGTTGTTAACTGATGGTTTTCTTTCTGTGACATTTATTGGCTCCAATATATTGTCACTTTTTCGCAAACTTGATCTTTCCAGGGGCCCTGAATCACATGAAACATATATTTGTTTAATTACCTATATTTTGGTGCTTAACTTGCATAGTAAATCAGTAAAGCTGTGTATAAGAAATAAACAAAAAATACTCTTGCAGAGTCTATGTAGCTTAGTGTCGGGGTATGCCCCTTTAACTTTTTTTACTCGAGTTCAAACGCGGTGCCGCAACCAATAAAATTGGTCGTTTTCTAATTGCAATGTTAAGTGCCGATTTACCACATGGTCTGTGCTAAAGGAAAACATCGTGAGGAAACTTGCATGTCTAAGAAAAGGTTTTTGTAATTTATGTTAGGTCCACCAATCAGTACTCGGGCCGCGTGGTAGACTATGCTTTATATCCTCTGTCTACAGGAGGCTTTTGCCTAACATTGAAATTATGTAAAAAAAGGCTGTTACTTTACTTTACTCTATCCTAATAAGAAGTTTACCTTTTATAATTTTAGGATTTAATTAAATAATCTATATAATTTTGTATGATAACTGAGCAAACAGAGCTTACTGGTAAGAGTGCAATAATAGGCCGAGCGAAAGGCAATTACTACAATAAAGAGACTACGGATATCTATTAGAAATAATGGGTAATTTTAAAGGAGAATTAATAAACGTTTTGGATTTAAAAAGGCAATAAGGGGAAAAAGAGATTAATGGATATTCGGCATCACCCCAAACCAAGCATTCTTGGGAATGGATATTTTTTTGTGATTAACTGGTCAAGAGGCCTTATAAGTAGGCCTCATGTGGAGGTTAAGACACTTACAAGCCAGCAATGCTAACTAATATAATTTTGGAAATAGACATTTATCGCTCGATAGTTTTATCTCCATCATATTTTCACTTTATACTATTTAGTGGCTATCGATATTTTAAGATGTACATTAGTCGGTAACAATGAAATAATTTTTACAGTCTGCATTTAATATCTCTCCAGTCGTGTAAGATATTTGTATTTGTGTTATGGGGAAGAAAGCACTGTTTCTTGTTGTCTTGGTCATAATCAATCAAGCAAGTAAGAAGTCATTAGAGAAATCAATAAAACTTACTGCGACCAATGATAACATCGCTAAAATCATTATCCATGATTTTATTCATTCGTCTATGTCGTGGTGTGACATAATGTGGTAGAAGATCTGAGAGAAAATCGTGCGATAGGCCAGTCTGGTCTGGAGAATCGCCCCAATCTAGTTTATGGCCCTTCACACTCATATGTCTGTCGCTTGCAATGTATCCTGGAGCTTGGAGAAAATACATAGTTATTAATATGTAATAATGCGATTCATTTTGACATACATATTCGAAGAATAGAGTTTATTGTATAGAAAGATGTCACTGGAATAGTAGTTGCATTAGAATCATTTGCAGCCACGTTTCCTAGTGAAGAAATTATATATAAAGTGGTAACGAAGTTTTAAAACGTTCAACGGTATGATGTCTTATGCCCTTAATGATTACCGCAGATGCCAAAGTTAATGTAAAAGTACAGATACTATAGTTATTCACAGTTCATTTGGTATCGCTGTTCTCAAATGAATAGTACAATAGCTTACAAAAGTGTAACAAACTGGTTTATAACCCCTTTCATTGACTATTGCTACACTTAATCGTAACAAAGACTTTTTATATTTATTTAGCGGTACAGGATTTCGAACAGTTCGAATGCGTTCCATCGTCACAGGCTGTTTTATAATATATATAATATCCTATATATTTTATGCCTTTAGTACAACATAATACCCTTGATCACATACAATACTTAATTTTTAACTGACACATGGAACTAACGCCATAAAAGTACACACAAATGGCGACAGTGTAAAAAAAATCTTTTCGCTTGTCTATCCTTATTATGGTTAAATATACTAATCATGCAAAAGATAAAGGATAATCATAATGCTACCATAATTGGGACGTAGAGTGCCAGCAGAATGAGCAATGGGATGATTTTTCGGCTTTCTTAAAAAATCGATTGTTGTGTCCAAAGACGTTCGTCGAGTAAATCTGAACAGAAAATATCATATTAAACTCAATTAGTATTATTCGCAACGTTAATATAAGTGTTATAATAAAACCAATAAACGTCTTTAAAGCTATAATTACTCAATCACCTGTTGTCCAATTTAGGATTTGACGATTTAGACTTTTCGTGGCTTGGTGAAGAATCGCTGCTGCTACTTTTAATGTGTGTCTCTTTAATTCTCCTAAAAACAATTAGCAATTGAACATGATGTGATAATGCATACTTCGAATTATGTTTAACTTTTGTAATTAATTCATCTATTAAGTAGTAATCACATATGTGGACATCGTCAAATATTAATATATACTCACTTGGTAACATCTTCCAGACAGTAAGGGATTTCATTATCCCTTTCTTCAAGAACAAATTTGTATGGCTTTTGTGCCATTATTAAATTTCTAGGCTACATATTTATAACCTTGTGTTTTGGGTAAAAGGCGTAAGTAACTTTAACAAAAACTGCCATTTTTCTGTAAAATAAGAGAGATCGTATAGTGACATACTGCTTAATAAAGTTTTATTTTATTTGAATTAATACTTATTTACTGACAATTATTAATTCAGCCTAAATTGATTTAATTTTTAAAGCATTTTGCCGCTGTTTGTTTGACCTTGGTAACGATGGTAACATAATAAATTAAGGCATTCACAACAACAGCTTCCTTGAATTATTATTTAATTTACCTCGATCATTATATTGAATCATTATATATTTTATTTTATTCAGCGATGTATATTAAAAAAAAAATTATAATTTGTTTATACATTTCGTTTCTCTGTTGCATTAGACTTATGTCTACGTCAATGTCAGTTTGGTAAATGCCACAATCTGTATATTTTTTACACATCTGTTTCTTGCTATAACCTATAATATATTGTTGAAACTTTTTTTCAAATTGTTATTAAAAGCTTATATTTATACATATTATATGGAAATTTAAAGCTTTGTATTTTATAAAATGGCGTATGTCGATGAAAACTCGTTGCTTGTGCGAACCACCAGAGTTGAAAAAGAAATAAGAGCTGTGGAAGAAGAGCTTGATAGACTTTCGGGAGATGATTTGAGCAGTGTCTCAAATCCGCGAATTGAGCAATTATTATTGGAAAATGAAAAACTGAAACACCGGCTAGCCATTCTTGAAAATGCTATTAAAGCTGAACGGACAGAACAAACAATTAAAAAGAAATCCAGAAAAACTCCGAATCTAATTATGAACATACATTCTGTCCAGGGCACTGTATGCATAATAGATGAGCTCAAAAATATTTTTGATATGGCTATTACTTCTGCATATCCGGAATTGGATGATCCGCCAATTGTAATTTCATTATCCAGCAACAATCCTAAGTTTGGTGACTACCAGTGTAACTCTGCAATGCCTATTTCTCAGTTGCTTAAAGGTAAAAATGTAAAAACTAATCCTAGAGAGGTAGCCAATAATATTCTAAATAAAACCCCATCATCTCCACTTATTGAGAGAATTGAAGTAGCTGGTGGAGGTTTTCTTAATATATTTCTAAATAAAAAATTTGCTGAACATGTGCTTGGCTGTATTTTACAGTTTGGTGTGCAACCCCCTTCAGTTAAAAAGGAAAGAGTAATTGTTGATTTCTCATCTCCAAACATTGCAAAGGAGATGCATGTTGGTCACCTAAGGTCCACTATTATTGGTGACAGCATTTGTAGGGTGTTAGAATTCTTAAAACACAATGTTTTGCGCTTAAATCATTTGGGTGATTGGGGTACTCAATTTGGAATGTTGATTGCTCACTTACAAGATCAATTCCCAGATTACAAAATACATTCACCGCCTATTTCTGATCTACAAGCATTCTATAAGGAATCAAAGAAAAGATTTGATGAAGATGAAAAGTTCAAAAGCCGTGCATATTCTTGTGTAGTCCAATTGCAATCTGGTCAGCCAGATTATATAGCAGCATGGAAACTTATCTGTGAGGTTTCTCGCAGAGAATTTCAAAAGATCTATGACAGACTTGATGTTAGTATAATAGACAGAGGAGAATCATTTTATCAGAGTAGAATGGATGGAGTAGTGAAAGAGCTTAGAGAAAAAGGTTTCTTAGAGGAAGATGAAGGCAGACTTATCATGTGGGGAAATCCAGACACACATGAAGGTATACCTTTAACCGTAGTAAAATCAGATGGGGGTTACACATATGATACTTCAGATTTAGCAGCAATAAAACAGAGAGTGGAAGAGGAAAAAGGAGACAGGTTTATTTATGTGACAGATGTTGGTCAATACACTCATTTTATGACAATTGATGCATGTGCCAGACGTGCTGGTATACTTAAAAATGGACAGAAAATAGAACATGTTGGGTTTGGTGTTGTTCTTGGGGAAGATAAGAAAAAGTTCAAAACTAGATCTGGTGATACTGTCAAGCTTATTGATTTACTCAATGAGGGCCTAAAGAGGTCTCTAGATAAATTAGAGGAGAAGGGTAGACATAAGGTACTAAATCCTGAAGAATTAAAAAATGCCCAAGAAGCTGTTGCTTATGGATGCATTAAATATGCTGACCTTTCTCATAATAGGATCAATGATTATGTTTTCTCTTTTGACAAAATGTTGGATGATAAAGGTAACACTGCAGTTTATTTACTGTATGCACTGACTCGTATACGGTCCATTGCCAGAACTGCTCAGATCTCTTATTCTCAGTTATTGGAAGAATCGCTTAAGTTAGGATTCAAACTAACACATGATGCAGAATGGAAACTAGGTAAAGTACTATTACGGTTTCCCGAGGTTATATTAAAGGTAACAAATGATCTTTACTTACATAGTCTTTGTGAGTATTTGTATGAAATTTCATCATCTTTTACTGAATTCTATGACAAATGCTATTGTGTGGAAAAGGATAAGGATGGGAAAATTGTAAATATATTTTATGAAAGGCTGATGCTTTGTGAAGTTACAGCTAAGATTATGGAGAAATGTCTAAACATTTTAGGTATAAAAACCGTTTCTAAAATGTAACCATAGATTTTAACATATGTGCTTACTTTTAATTAACACAGTGTTATACTTTTATATGTATAAATAAAAGATAATAAAGGATTGTAAATTTTTATTGAATACCCAAATATCCCTACAAAACTATACCATACCTCAATCTATTATCAAAATTAACCTTCATGAAATAGTTTCTTTATTTAGGAAAATTATACATTCCAATCACTGGGCGATATTAAATTAATAAAGTTCACAATAGTTATCTTAATGTCTACTTTTATACAATCATAATATTTATAATAGACATGACACTTTTGACATGGCATTTAGCAGATTTAGTACAATCAGGAATAATTTCTTACTAGATTATCAATAATAAGTTTGGTTTATTTTAATATAATAGGTTGGGGAAAAAGTCATTTTGCACATATACTGTGAATGAACTTGTAATAAAATCTCTTTGGCTTAATATTTGTATCTGGCTAATTTTGGTTTCATTAACAGTTTAAATTTTAAAGAAGATAATTCCAAATTTATATTACGAAAATGTTGTATGTGAGTGACTTTCACTTGTTTTTCATACTGTCAACATGAGTGATAGATATAAAGAAATTCGATACATTTTAAAATTTTATTATAAAAAAAATAAAAATTCAACGCAAGCCGCGGAAAACTATTGCGATCTTTATGGAGCAGATGTAGTGAGATGTAGTTACGACGTAGCTGAAGAACTGAGAATTGACTACAAAAGAGTTTTGGCGCATTTGAAAAAACTCGATATTTGGGTGTCTCACAAGCTCACTGAAAGAAACCTAATGAACCTCATACTCAATTGTGATTCTATATTACGACGTAACGAAACCGAACCATTTTTGGAGAAGCCAGCCAGAACGTGCAAAAAAGGTCGTAATCAAAAGCCGGTCAAGCTTCACAGATTCTGGCGAAACCCAGGTTAACTAACCACAAGTGTGTGTAACGGGATTGGAAGATCATTATTAATTATGAGCTTTTACCACCAGGCAGGACCATCGATTCTGCCATTTACTGCAAACAACTGATGAGATTAAAGCAAACAGTTGACAGAAAGCTGTCACAATCAACCAACAGGAAGGGATGTGGTTATTCATCATGACAATGTGTCGGCAAAAATTAAGTTTGGTTGGGAGATGTTAAAACATCCACCGTATAGTCCTAACCTTTAGATTGTCGCTTCAAAATGCTTTAGACAGTGTCAGGTTAACATCATGAGATGACAGGACAAAACCACTTGTCGGCGATCAGAAGACTCAAAATTGACATAGCAATGGGATCATGTCCTTACCTACAAGATGGCAAAAAGTTATCGAACAAAATGGCACCTACATATTTTAGTTACATTTAAATAAACTTTATTTAAAAACATTTTAAATTTTCATTGATGAAATGCGAAGAAACTTTTTCCCATCCTAATACCAAAAAAAGAATATGTACTAAGAAATAAAAAAATACATATATTACAATAAAATGAGATTCGTTGAATAAACTACAGTTACAATATTTAAAATCTTGGAAAAGATTTGATGGCATTGACAAATCATCCCAAACCCTAACGGCTACTGCTAATTTTTAATACACCGATACGATAAAACTAAAAGAAAGGATCAATTCTTGTTGCGAGAAATATATACACAGCGATAAATGCAATAAATATTTATGAAAATTATAACAATATTTTTTATTTAGTAAACTTTGAGTTTTTGGATTCATGAAATGTTTCGCTTTATTTTTACTATAATTTAAATACATTTTAATCTCGTCAAAGAGAGGGAAACATGTAACATATAAGCTTCTTTGTTCTGAGAAAAACTATCAAGTGTATTTCTGGAAGACCTAAGATACAAAATACATGGTAATTAACATTTGTAGTAGTAACTGTTTTTGGAATTATTATTTGACATTAAAACGAAGAGATGATGTATATGTCACCGAAAGATAACAAGATCCGCATGTTTATAAAATTCCTAGAAAATTTATCAACCTTTGTAGGATTCTAAACGAAAGATAAGTTGTATTATTTTACGCCCATATTTTTGAAAATTTATCATTTTGTGACCTCTCTTGGTAAATTTATTAACTAACTGGAATACATTCGTAAGATTCTAAACGGTTTGACAAATCATAGAACGCTTTTTTAAAATACGGCAAATAACACACTGCTCTCTGATTGGTCGATGTTGATAGTGGCATAGGTTGTCGCTATAGACTTAGGTACAATCAGACTTGACAAACTATAAATTTGTTAGTTTCAATTACGTACCTAACAATATTTTCACTTTAAAACTAGGCCTAGGGTACCTATAATACAGACTTACTTTTTACATAATACTTTACTCTACCAAAATAAATTAATAGAAAGCATGTCCTACGATATAAAAAAGTTTTATAAAAAGAAGGAAAAAAAATCTATCGAACATAAAAACCGACCTTAGTCCAAAAAAAGACAAACATTTTAGACGTGAGCCTCAGGTGACAGGTCCAGGTCCTCCTGTGTCCATTCCCACTTCTTACTATTTTGGTATAAAACTTTCGTAGCTCTTTGATAAATTTCACTTCAACATTTATCGCACTGTCTTCACCATTTTGGCTGTCCGCAGCTTCTAGGTCGCTCATAATGGGTCTAATTTAGTAACCTTAGCAAAATAAAACTATTTTCAATATTCCAACACAGTTACAGTAATAGGTTTGTTTATGTTTCGTGACGAACAATGGCGCTCGAGAGCAAGCGTTAGCCAATCAGAGCGCATATGGCATTTTGTTAATTTTTACTTATTATTTTAGGTGTGAGTTCGGTAAGTTTATTAATTGACGAAAATGTGGGCGTAAAATAATACCATTTATCTCTACTTTATAATCCTACGAAGATTTAAAAATTTCCTAAAAAAATCATAAATTTGCGGTTCTTATTTTCCGGTGACATATACATAAAACACAAGAAGAAAATATCAATACAACCCTGAAACATCTATATCTTAAATTATATTTTTTAAATAATTTTACAATCTTCTTGTAGTAAAACTTTACATTTGAATTTTAGATCAAAATAAAAAACATATTTGAGATCTTGAAAATATAGTTGAGTTTTTTATTTACTGAGTGTTTCAATTAATTATATTTAAATTTACATTTTCATAACAGTAGTTTACCCTGTAATAACAATGACTAACCAGAAAGAGATTTAAAATGTTAATTAAAAAATTAACAGTAAAATTGTTTAACATATGAACAGATACGGTATTTGTAAATACATATTTTTATTCTCTGTCCTATATGAATTTGAAATTAATCTTTAAACACTGGAATTGTCCACAGCATTAATGATACAAACTTGATGGGCAGTTTCATATCAAATCATTAATAACTTTGATCACTTATTTGCATTGACATAAAAGCAAATTTATGACTAGATTTGTTAATATCATCATTATTTTTAATGTGTGTAACTGTTTTGAATGTTCCAATCAAAGCTCAAATAGAGCAAAAACCTCCTAGCCTTTTTCCCAAATCACTTCTAATCCAACCATAGCATCTGACCTCAAAGGGACAAACTGTATTTTAATGGTATGTTCTTTGTCAGAATATTTGTAAGCACTGCCAAAGGTGTTCTTGACAACCAGGGCCATCGATATTACCCTAATCCAACCAAAAAAAAACAACACTAAGTCGTCCTCCCACGGCATTCGAACCCAAGAGATCCTTGTAAAGCAAACGCCTATACCATTAGGCTAGGGAAGTGGTTACTTTTTATTTCTGTTTCTATTTAATAATCGTATGTATGTTGTCTAAAAACACCGAAATATAAAAAAAATCTCAAATAAAGTAGATGCTGTCTCTCTAATGCCGTCTTAAGTAACCTCGTAAAATTTCTCAGAATACGTTGTTAGAATATAATGGGATATTTTATTACAAATAATAAGAAGGAAAAATACATAACATTTCTAAGTATTTTAAAGATAATAAAATGCATGGCTTTAAAACAAAATGTCAATTTTAAACTGTAATTCATTGTATTTTTAAGTAATAATAATATAAATACTCATAGTAATAACTCGAACTCGATATATGCGTAGCAATTTAACTATTGATTCAAATCCAAAGCTTATTGTTCGGAAGACTAACTATAGATAATATATTAAATACATAAATACAAATAGTTACAACGAATGGATGACATTTGCGCCAAGTAAAGTTCGACCTAGTTGGGGGAAGGAAGCTGATTGCATCTCTATCAGATTGCGATATTCAGAAAACAATTAATTGTATCATACAAGAACTTTGTCTCAATTTGAGTATCACAATAAATGTTTAACATATCGATATCTTAATCCGCAAACCAGCTAACTCCACTTTAGTCAAACACGTGAAGTTCGGAAAGACATGATTTGCAGGACTTTAAAATTTTTGGGTTAATCTAACAAAATTACTCAAATGGATTTACTGGTTTACGAATTAAGGTATTGATAGACAATATTTAGGAATTTTATTTAAATACAATTTCTTCGATTTAAAATTCAAAATGCCATTTTTAGGAAGTTCATGAATAAACAATGTCAAACACGCTGCTAAGTGTAGTAGACTCACATGGAAAAACTAAACTAACTATACAAAAATATGTTCTCCAAAAGTAGACAGGTGTCATGATATGAAGGAGGTATTTAAAACATTATATTAACGATTTCAAAAACCACAAATACACACACGATTGAGCAGCGATACATCTACGTATATTGGAACGTAACCTACACCTGACAGGGACGTAGTTATAAGAACAATAATTAGACGAGTATTAAAATATTTTTTTTACAATATACAATTCACACACAGTATTTCT
Source organism: Graphium colonna (assembly GCA_025505425.1). Classification (NCBI taxonomy): domain Eukaryota; kingdom Metazoa; phylum Arthropoda; class Insecta; order Lepidoptera; family Papilionidae; genus Graphium; species Graphium colonna. Next base: position 2,783 of record JAOCPS010061597.1, on the reverse strand, counting down.
ACAAGGTACAAACTAGTGATGTATCGGATCGTTAAAATTGTATATCCGCGGATACCGATCCGAATACGGATATTTAGTGCCAAGATGCGCGGATACGGATCTTCACTTTCTTACTTTATTTAACTAACCAAAAAGTTTTAAACTCTATTGATCGCATCGTACGATGGTTTAGTATCTTATAGTTATGTACTATTTGCATGGTACCTTACTACGATATATGTTTGGGATTTAAAGGCGCCAAATATTTGATTTCAAGAAATAAAGTAATAATCTGATTACAATTAAATACGTTTTCATTGCTACATAATATATAGAATTTCACATAAGTATTGGAATTAATAAGGTAAAAATAAAATATCCGCAAAGATCCGCAGGAAAGGTAACGGATACAGATACGGATCTTTTTTCCCTTCGGGTATCCGCGGATACGGATCTGGACACCTGGCACATCACTAGTACAAACTAGTCTAAGGAAAATACACACTGAGATGTATAAAAAGATCTCGCTGACAAAACGGGATTAGTATAAGTATAGATATATAAATGTATCTAAAAACTCCAATACGCTTTAAACACTCTAAAAAGGATTGGATTGGTCTCGAGATTTTGAAATACTACGAACACTACAACAATAGTACAATAAGAGTCAACAATATGTTACAAAATATACATTACCTTTCGATCGTTTAGTCTATTTGGCCGAAAAATGGACCACGCCGAGTTGTTAAAAAGAGAATCGAACACGATTTAAAAAAATCGGAGAAAGAAACTTCAGATTCTAATATTTTAACTTTAACAGTATCTAAAAGCATACATTTTAGACACCGTTTATTTTTTAAATTAGAGACAGATCATTCGGCCGTGTCACAAATATTACAAAATGGATACATTGATTTAAAACATACATTTACATTTCAATTACATGTCGAAACACAAAATATACATATAATCGGAGGATGTAATTTGAATATAATCGTAGGCAGATTACATCACAACAAAAACACTTCTATCCACCCAAGATAACAATTACTGTGGATGAATTTCAAGGGTCAGTGGTCAACGGTCAATTACGCATGAGTCATGCGCAACAACACACGTTGATGCAAAATTTCAAGAATCTATTCATCATTTATTTAAAAGGCATTTAAAGATCGTTCATGATCAAAAATAAAATACATATTATTTTTACAGAGACTGATAGAAATCTTTTGAAATTTTAACAACATCGCATGGCACCAAACTGGTGTCTAAAATAGATCTACGAGTTCAAAATACTACAAACCCTGCGGTCCAGAAGAAAGAACCTAAATTTTATACCTACTACATTCACAGTAAACACACAGAAAACCTTGAATGAGACGTACAAGTCATATAATGACTACAAAATACCTAACACGACAACGGAATTGTTTTGTTTACTATTATACATCAACGTTCATGTCGGGGGAGCTTGTCTCCCGCGCAATCATTTCCCGCCACGCTAACTGACAGCTGACATTTCGCAGCTGTCACGCATGTCGGGCGCGGCTTAGTCTAGTAGCGATACAAAAATAGCTGAAGAGAGCTTCGTTAACAGGTTAATAGGGCAGTCTTTACTGAGATTTCAGCTCCGGGAAAAGATGTCGGAGTATGGCTAGATAGTGCACGGAGGCGGCAAGGGCGACGAAAACATGCCATATTGCGTGCGCGAACGGTATGCGGCCATCGGACTTGAAGAAGAACACGCCGGCCAGGTACAGCATGCCGCCCAACTTCAAATCATGCATAGCAGGAATCTGGTGCTGTAACAGAAAAATAAGCATATTTTATCCGACGATAAATAACTCCTTGTAATTTTTTATATATATCGGTACAAAATCTATAATGATCGAGACATCTGCAATGCAACGGACGCCAATGCCGGAAGAGACTTGGCAGAATATGTTAAACCTGCCGTAAAGCATTGGGCCAATTCCATTCTAAGAAATGACGATAATTATTTAGATACGATCAACATTAAAAATAAACGTGTAATATTAATGTCTGGTTATTAATACTTAGTTTAATAATATTTATTATGTTTGTCGTAAATTATCGCTAAATACCGTTACTGCGTTTCAAATTCATGTCCGAAATTAGAATATATAAAATGAGATCCATTCCATCCAATCCACTGTTGACGGAACACACGGAATATTTAGAGTAAAAATAAATACGCAGTATATAAATAAACACGGCGAAACTGATACATGAAATAGCAAGCAAAAACAGTGTAAGTAATACGACAAACCGGTTGTTTCGGTTACCAAGGTAAAACAAGATGCTTTAAAATTGCACAACTGTTCAATGACGTATCTTTCCATCATCGAATATTCTAGTTTATAAAAGATCATTGTTAAGAAAAATATGTTAGTAAGCGTAACATTATTTGCTCCAACATCGTCCACATAAAAAAAAAATGTCTTTAAACTTGTCGTAATATTATCTTTTATTATAAGTAGTATCTTTAATTAATGGAAATCTTTTATTAAAGGTGCCATCTTACAAATGACAACACATTATAAACGCTTATTTTATGGGCAAGTTGTCATCACAAACTCAACTCATAGCACGGAATTCATTTATGCCAATTTTTATGTCAGTTCATGCATTTTAATTTATAGGGAACCTAAATATAAAATTCATAATTACCTCAATTTTTTTTGTGTATTTATTTGATTGTTGACAAATCTAGGGGCGGCAGTGATCACTTACAAACAGGTAGCTACTTGCTCATTTGCCTCCTCCACAGAAAAGCAACTAAT
>JAOCPS010061489.1:0-16394 GCA_025505425.1 Graphium colonna | reverse complement strand
GTTTTACGCCTTTCAATATTGGAAACGTAGAGCCTGTGTTCGTGTTGAGTCTAATATTAGCTGAACTATTGTTATATTTGATGTCCAAGAGGTTAATATAGGTTTCATCGAAGTTTTGCTGGCGGAGAGTGGTAAATATCGCAGTGTGATGGATGCTATCGAAAGCGTTCGTATAGTCTACTAAAGCCAGATATAACGGTTGATTAAACTCTGTATATCTTTCAAGTATTTGATTAAGGGTTTGAAGATGGTCTGTTGTAGAAAATGAGTGACGAAATCCGGCTTGATCTGGTGGTTGATGTATGTCAAGTTTAAAATTACTTTAATAAATGCTTTATACAGGTGTGAAATCAGACTAATTGGGCGATAGTTGATATTATCGCTCTTGTTTCCCTTTTCATGAAGCAATACAATATTAGAGTGGCACATGCCTAATGGGATTTTTCTGGTATCCAAAACAGAGTTAAAAAGTTTTGTTATGTGAGGTAGTGTGTAGTGTAGGCAGTCCGATTTTTAGTGCTTCATTAGTGATACCATCTTCAGCAGGGCGTCGATCGTATTGCATGGCGGCTATTGCTTTGTATATCTCAAGGTTACTGATATCAGGTATAGTATCTGGACGGTTGTAGGTGATGTTGTGATCTTCTTTATTGAAATCGTCTGAGTAGAGAGTGCGGTAAAATTTTATAGCAATGTCTGTTATTTTCTCCCTATTTTAGTGTGTTTTCACTCATGTATCTTTAAGACTATTAATCTAAGTTTTACCTTTAGTAATACCCTGTTTTAGAACTCTCAATGACTTGTGTTTTTCTAATGCCGTTTTTACTAGAAACGTGTTGAGTTTTCTTAAATCCGTTCTTATACTTCGCTTAACTTTTTTATCTATGTCTCTGTATTCATAACTGCCTATTTCCATACCAGTTCTTTGGTTTATTAATTGCTTAGTTCGTTCTGTTAGTTTGTTTTTGGATTTTTTCAGATTTTTATTTTATTACTGCTTTTTCTTATACTTGAGACTATTGCATTATATTGCGTATTACATAATAGCGGATTAGCAGTTTGTTTTTTTAAAATAACGTAGGAGATAATGTTTCGAAAGTACACTTTTAAGGCGTTTGAAGTCGGTTTTCGTAATTTTATGTGAAAATAAGCTCGTTTTAGCTCTTTCGCTAGGTGGTAGAGCTTAACAACTTTTCACAGCTTGCTTTTCACGGCCGTGCTCGCCCGGGGAAGTACCATCGCCCTTTATAAAGTCGGCATAAAATAAAATATGCATGACTTTTGGGGATGCCGGAAGGCCATGTCTACCCTTTTCTTTTCCTATTCCTCTCCTCTTCAAATCCTTAATCCCGATCATATCCTATCCAATAAAGCTATTATATCCGATCTCCCAGGTTGACAGGCGACGGGATCCCTTACCATCAGGTGAGACGTCTGCTCGTTTGTCTTCCTTCCCATAAAAAAAAAACGTAACAATTTAGGGAATGAAATATCATATGTTATCGCCGATATTGTAACTTTAAACGTTTGTGAAAGAAATTTGGAAATCGTAAAAGGTAGTATCAGTGGTCCGTCAAATGTTATAGGTGAGAATGTATAGTATACATGATTATGTACATGCGTTCGCAAATCATAACTTTTCTTCGGCAGTCGGATAAAAATGGAGTCATATAGTGCTAGTCAACAAAAAATGTGCATAGCCCTCTCCCTTTATTGTGGCGTCATAGCTGTCAAATCGAAAAATATAGGTAGTGTCAGTAAAACAGATATTTTCAAAATAATATTTATTTTTAGTCAGAATTTTCTAACTCGTCGATTTCGCTCACAATACTTGATTATTATTCAGATAAAAAAAAGAATCTTTAAAATCGGTTCATCAATGAATGCGGAAACATGCCTTAAAAAATAGAAACATCATTGAGAACCTCTTCCTTTTTTGAAATCGATTAAAACTGTTAAGGGTGCCGTGTAATAAACAGTCATAATTGCTGACACGATTTTTTGCTAAAAACATTGTTTTTTTTTTGTAATATTTTGTTGCTATCGGTACTTTTTGATAGATCTCTAACAATTCGAGGTCATTGTTGTGCACATTGCTAAAAAAGCAATTTTGGATAAATACAAAACTGCAAACTAAAACCGCTATTGAAACCGCAGGAATCAGTTAGTATTTCTATATGTCTTGCAAGTGCAAGTACAAGTTACGTCTAGTACAACTTTTTGTATCAGAAATAAAGTACAATATGGTCCGAAAAATAAAATGGAACAGTATTTGACAAAGGAAAGCAGTATTCGACTTTTTGTCATTTAAAAACGTATTTTTGAGAGCTTCTTGCACAATTTAAAAATTTATTATCATTTCTAAAATATTCATAAGCCTCATCCGCAATTTAGGTAGTAGTAGGAAGTAGTATCAAGTTACTAACAGTTCCATTAAAAACATTTGTTTCCTTTTGGGTCTGTCGTAACAACAATATTTTGTCTTTTTCGTCACTTTTTTATATTATAATAATGAAATGTAAAAAGACGTCATTTGAATTGGCAATGAGATTGTACAAGTTTATAGTTACAAAAAATTACAAAAACCGACTTCAAACGCCTTAAGAGTGTACTTTCGAAAAATATCTTCTCCGTTATTTTGATTTTTAAAACAAACCACTAATGCGATTTTTATAATAATTTTGTAGGACCATTGTCAAAAAATATTTTTCAAATCAGTTCATAAATTGCGAATATATGCGCGAACGTTCCTAAATTTTGTTATTTTTATTTAAAAAAACAAACTAATAAACCGCTTTTTTAGATTTATGTGACTATTTATGAATGCTCTATCATATAAAAAAGAAGTATAGAAATTGGTTTATAAATGATGGAGATACGCGCAAAAATACCTAAAATCAATTTTGGTATTTTGTTTTAAAAGAAAAAGTACTGTACCGATTTTTCTAAAAAAAAAATATGGGACCATTCAAATAAGAATACCCTATAAGACGAAAAAATAATTTTCAAAATCGGTTCATAAATTGCACAGATATACGCGAACGTGCATAAAAACATGAACATTCGAATTGAGAACCTTCCTCTTTTCTGAAGTCGGTTAAAAACAGTAAAAATTATAAGAACGAAAAAAGTATAATGCGGTTTTTAACAGTATGGTTGACAACCCTAACTAGTAATAGTACAATAATCAAAACTATACAATCGTTAGATACAAAACAACATTTTATATGCAACACGGTCGTACATTGCATCATCAATGCACTCGGCAATAAAAATCTTCACACGAACTTGTCATCCGGTGATACAAAAAAAGACGCTATGTAAAAAACGCGGAATTCAAATTCAAACGTCCGTTAATAACTGTTTTATAAATCTTCTAAGGAAATATATATTTTTAATCTGCAATATTTCTTTTTATTTTTAGCAGATGTGTCGTATGATTTTCACTTTTGTCAAAATTAAATAAGAAAACATTATTAAAGTTACAATTTATAAAAGAAGTATTGACCATATATCGTTTCTCATGAGCTAGTCGGAATATCCTTCACGTTAATTGTCTTATAAAGTCCTCCTGATCGAATTATGGCCACGTCGGCCAATATAATCCGAGATTAGCCAACCGCGCTGGAGATATTATAGTGCACAAGTGTACGCGCAAACACAGCTGCACTCTCTGTTCCTTTACTCTTATAGCCCGATGGAACGGACATCAGAGACTACCGTAAAACGATCAGGCGCAGGACCGACTTTTTACATGCCCATCCGACGTATGGATCATCTTTGTTTTCAGGCAATCGTGTGATCAGCCCGCATTGCCCTGATCCAACCAAGAAACAACAACACAAAGTTATTGTTCTCTCACAGGATTCGAACCCACGACCTCCGGTTTACAAAGCAAGTGCACATACAACTAGGCTACAAAGGTGTTATTGGTTATAGCATGATGTGATGTAGCCTCCAGCCTTTCTTGATAAATGCTCTCTCTTTGCTAATTTTAACCCCTCGGGTTTTAGGTGTTTATGAAATCAAAATGGCCGCTAATTGACTTTACCGTGGAAAAACGGTATGTTTAGGGAAACTTCCAATTTCTAGGAAAAAACTAAGACTATATCAAAATAAATGACTCCATTACATTTCCAATAAGAAATATATTATAAAACAACTTTATTACGAATCTTATAAGATTCTAACTGAAAAATCGAGTATGTCATTTCTACGCCCATTTTCAAAATTATTACATATATTTCAAAAAATATAAGAATACCGAAATATTTACATGCTTTTTCAACATTTACATTAGTTTTGAATTTAGACTAAAATTCCAACACGTTTCATAGGAAAAAACACGTAAAACCATGTACTTGAAGTGGAAAGTAATTTGATGGTGACAACTGAACTTGATTTTTTGAATTTGAAAAATTGAAATCGTAAATGAAATTTCTTGTGAAGTGAAAGACCGAGTGCGCTATACATCAGTGGGTGTAGAATTTATCGTTCTCTTTCTCATAGAGTGTAATATCTTTACAAGTCGCATGAAAGCGCAATGACCAACCAAGAGCGAGAGGTGTCTATGGTTACAATTGATGCCTATGCAATAATAAAAGTTAATATATTGCTATTATATTAATACAAATAGTGTAGATTCACTGTTTACCTTATAGTGGCTATAAATGTTGAAACAAAGCATTAACATTTTTCTATCTTGTATCTTACTATTTCACACGCTCACATACATATATGTATATGTTTATGCATGTAGTACTCTTTTGTAACTCAGTGCATACGGGAACTGTTATTGATTTGGCCCCGCCGTACACTAGTAGATAATATAGCCTTGATATTGACCTGCCTTGGTTTGCTGTCTATCTTGTGTACTACATAGATAACCGCAAATACCTCATTTTCATCTATATAGCGTTTATAATAAAATCAATATTATTTACCCATCTTCAAAAAAGGAGAAAGTTATTGTGTTTGAATGTACGTATCTTTTTTTAATGAAGGTTTATCGATTTTTTCGACACTTGCAAACCGTTCCGTTCCGTTCATCAACTTCAAAAAAGGGGGAACGTTCTCAATTCGTATTTTTTATGTATGTTCGCGCATATCTCTGTTGACATTTATGAACCGATTTTAAAAATTCTTTTTTTTATCTTATTTGGTAGTCTTTAGGAATGGTCTCATAAAATTTTCAGAAAAATCGGTTCAGTAGTTTTTCTTTTAAATGAAAATAACGAAATTGATTTTATGTATCGTGCAGTGTATGTATCGTTTTATGTGTTTAGTGATTTATGAGATAATTTCAAAAATTATTTTTTTTAAATTATCTCATAAATTTATATATAATAGAGCATTTTTCGTAGATAATTTCAAAAAAATAAAAAAAAAATCGGTTCGTTAGTTTGTTTTTTAAATAAATAACAATATTTAGGAATATTTACATATAACTCTACTACTTAAAACTGATTTAAAAAAAAATTATGTGATAGTTTACATTTTCACAATGGTCCTCTAATTTTTTCTATAACAATCTGACTATTAGTAGTTTTTAAAATCAAATTAACGGAGTAGATATGATTCGAAAGTACACCTTTAAGGCGTTTAAAGTCGGTTTTTTTTAATTTTTCTGTAAAAATAAACTTGTTAACTGAAAACAGTTCAAAAATATGTATCGTAGGTTCACTTCTAAGGCGTTTGAGGTCGTTTTTTTTTTAAATTTTCCTTGAACACTTTTGTTTCCTAGTAACACTGCCACAATTAGAAACATTACGAACAATCGCCGCACGACCAAGCTGTCGTAAAATATAGCCGCGATAAGAATGTTAATAAGTTTTCATTTGTATTAAATATCGTATTTTACATAAAAATTGTAACGTAATTTTAGCGGGTTAAAACGGATGTGCCGTGTTTGGCAGCCATTAGGGGCGAATTTGACCTCGGACCCGATTAAAAAAATAATGCGGCCGGTATTTGAGATTATTTAAAGTTTTTTGTAGTTTCAGCAAAAAATAGCGGTATTTGCTATACTTCGTACTTTTTATTTATTTGTATTAATAATAAAATATGGCTTTTTCTTCGTTAAGGATTTGTTAAAGTTAAAATACAGAGTAGCTTCCCGATTCTTCTTCTTCTTCCTAGCCTTATTCCCATATTATTTTGGGGTCGGCTTCTAATCCAACCGAATATTACATGAATATCAGTTTTTACACAGAGCGACTGGCATCCGACCTTCGCAACCCAAAGGGATAAACTGTATTCGACGGATGGATCAATTGTCAGGTTATTTGAAGGCAATGACATCCTTTAACGACTGCCAAAGGTGTTCTTGACAACCGGGACCGACTTTTTACATGCCCATTCGACGCATGGATCATCTGTATTTTCGGGCAATCGGATGATCAGCCCGCATTACCTTAAATCAACCAAGAAACAGCAACACAAATTTGTTGTTCCCCCTCGGGATTCGAACTCACGACCTCCGGTTTGTAAAGCAAGCGCTTACACCACTAGGCCACGGGGGCGGTGCAGTAGTAAATTAATATTTACTTATAATTTTATTTTAATTCTTCATATATAGTCCCCAGATATAACATCATTATTAACATCATTTTCAATTCTTTAGGTACTGGAAATGATCCAACAATCACCCTGTGTGTGTAACCTGCTCATTAAAACATTACGACTTGACTTGATTTTTATTACCCTTCAGGTCTAGTGTGACTTTTATTATAGCATTAAAATAAGAGGCCGGAAATTAAAATGTTATCAACACAGATAATAATGTTAAAACGGTTAAAAGAATTTTTTGCTAATTATAGTGCGTATTATTGAAAACTTAATTTTTTTGCATGACATTGAGAATTTTTTTGTTAGGACACGTCTGCCACAGTCGTCTACACTCCTTGCATGTTAACTGGTAAAGAACCATCTTACATAATACTACCTTCAAAATAAAGATAACCTGGTGCGTGAAGATGCCGAAATGCCATTCTTATCTTCAGTTCGCTCTAGTCTTTTCCCATCTCAATAACAAATAGTTTTCAGAACCTCTTTTTAACCGAAATTTATGAGGTAGTAGAGCATATCTTTTCACAGCTTTGCTGCACTTCTTTCACTTCGGCCGCGCTCGCCCGGTGAAGTACCGCCCTTTATAAAGTCGGCGTAAAATAAAGCATGCATGACTTTTGGGATGCCGGGTGGCCATGTCTACCCTTTTTTTCCACTCTTTTCCCTTCCAAATGCTTAACCCCTACCTATCCTATCCAATAAACCTATTCTATCCAATTTTCCAGGTTGACAACGCACTCGCGACTCAATGTTGCGAGTGTCTATAGGCGACGGGATCGCTTACCATCAGGTGAACACTGCTCATTTGTCTTCCTTTCCATAAAAAATAAAAAAAGTGGTTATATGTTTGACTATATGGATTTCTTACGTATGTTTACAGATTTTTTCGCGTGTCATGAAAATATTTTCAAAATATTTTTTTTAAATTTTTAAATATTTTTTTGTTTAAAAGGATACATTTTTGAGATGGTCTAATTTCTGACCATTGGATAACGCGCGGTGGATTAGTTGCTGAACTTAAAGAAAATAGGTCGAAAGCAGATTTTTGTTTGTCGGTCTGATTAGTTACATTAATATTCGAAAGGCTAGATTCATTATGATGTCACCGAACTGGAAGATAGTTAATAGTACAATGAGTAACTTTTATTATTGAAAAAGGTTTAGAGTTCCGTTTAAAACTTGAAACCTTAACGCCATATTATGCGGGTACTATCGCAGCCAATAACTAGTTTGAATTTAAAAAAAACCGGAATGATTAGAAGGACGGAGATGGTACCCCTAATCCCGATCTCATACTATCCAATAAACCTATTGTATCCAATTTCCCAGGAGGACAAAGCGCTCGCAACTCTCCAGATGTTGCGAATGTCTATGGGAGACGGGATCGTTTACAATGGTACTAACAAAAAATGGTACTTTAGGTCATTTTATAACACAATAATCAATTAAAGAAATTTAAATGGACAGTCGCTGAACCCACATTCCCCTGTACCAACGAATTGGACGATAGTTGAAACAGATTAACTCCAAGCTTGCAGTCATAAATTCTGCAGCGCTTTAATCCAACAGATTTAAAGCTGGAGCTGTTTTGTGTTGATTTAATTAATGCGAGAGATACGCAGTGCAGTCTAATGTTATTATAATTCTCGACGAACATGCTTTTAAAAACGAAAGTAATGAAGTACTCCGAATCGAAAATGCTAATGAAGTCGAAGAGCCAACGAATCGGAAAATTCTTGATTCACTTCCTTTTCGGATTGCGACTCGAACGTTTACTTGTTCATCATCATCAATTGTAAAATTCCATAAATTTTATGAAAATACAGAAAATCTTGTAACAGAATATCGATTCTGCCAATACTGCTATTGCAGGATCTGAAAAAAATAGACGTAAGGAGAACGTACAACATATGACCTATAACAATACAACTGTCCACAAAATCTTTATCGTCCCCAAATAAAAACGTATCGTAGGGGATACTTTTATGCAAAGTAAAAGATCGAGGGCGGGCCCTGAGCTTCATCAGGAGAGTCGGGGCGGGCGGGATTTTTACGATAAGTCGATCGTAAAACCGAAGACGACACACAGATCACACCCGAGCACGTGGCCGGAATATTGCGTGGACATAACCGCAAAATATCAGTATTCATGACACACGCCGTGGACTTAATGGCTGAGATTTAGGAAGACTTGATGGAAACATAAGGGATCGATTTACTCTTGGCGCAAAGTGATAAATTAGCATATCGATATGTTGCTCGATATTTATTACTCATTGGTAGTTTAGTACTTATGTAATACAATATATGTACTCAGCTTCTTAAATAAATGCGCATTTATAGACCCATCTTTAATTGAATTCAATCTCTTGATTACTGACTCAAAATTTTAGCAGCGGTGGTAGTTTTTTTGGATATATGTTCTTTAGGTGGTAGAGCATAACATCTTTTAACAGCTTTTGCTGCACTCCTACGGCCGTGCTCGCCCGAGGAAGTACCACCGCCCTTTATAAAGTCGGCATAAAATAAAGTATGCATAACTTTAGGGGATGCCGAATGGCCATGTCTACCTTTTTCTTTTTCTATTCCTATCCCCTCCAAATCAAATAAACCTATTCTATCCAATATCCCAGGTTGACAACGCACTCGCAACTCTCTGAATATTGCGAGTGTCAATGGGCGACGGGATCGCTTAGCATCAGGTGAACCGTCTGCTCGTTTGTCTTCCTTAACAAAAAAAAATGTTTTAAGTATGATAGTAAATATTTGATGTGAGTAAACGTTAATAACGTTAGAATTAATTAAATTTGAATGTTTATTAGGATTTTTTTTAATAATTGCGGTAATTATAAACTAAAATGGTCAGATCGTTTATGTGAACACTAACTAATATTTGAATTTGTATTTTTGAATCACAAAATATTCCAAAAAATATAAAATTACATCGATATTCCGAAGACACAACGACGAAACAAAAAGTAGGGAATTTTTTTTGCATTTTTTTGAATATAATAACCGATATAAAAGTGATTTTTCAAAAAATTATTTTGTTAAGTCATATTTTCCAACACTCATCACGAGGAGTTCCCGTGAAGGAAAAACTGTATACGCTCTTATGCTGCAGTCATTGTTTAATGAGCAGCCGTTAAAGTATATTACTCCACATTTTTACTGATGACATATACTGTTTAATTAAGTAGATATCTTAAAGAATAAAACATATTTTAAAGGTAAAATTTTATGCTTGAAGTGTGTTTTTCTTAATAATTTCCTATTTTTGACGAAAATACTTTAAATTTGCACAATTGAAATAAAATAAAAGGAGTTGTAAATAACAATAAGTTTATTGCGTTATAAATATAGAATTAAGTTTTAATTTATAAAATGTATTTATTCGAAGTGTTTTTAACTCTGTTCTGATTTACATTTTTAGATTTTTTATTCTTAATAAGAAAAATATTTAGACGTGATACTTTCGTTTCTGTAGTACGGTAATGTGAGCTATTTTAACATGTTTTACCGCTGTAGAGGTTCACTGTAATTTTAGTTCAATGGAATTAAATTTAATATAATCAATTGTTTTCATTAAAAGTTAATAATTATTTTAGAATATTGTTACAAATTAAGAGCTCAAAGAGATGTATCAAAAATAATTCAATGTAGGATTCCAAACAGCATTTAAACAGAATACAATTCTAAACTTTTGTCACAAAGCATACCTAAAGATTTTTAGAAAACAACACTTTTTGTGTCTAACGGATAAAAATTATACGCATAATAAAGTTTTAGACACAAAGGAAGAAACTGTAAATGCACGGCACTGAAATTGCTATTTAAAACAGCGTAGAGCTTTAAGCGTGGATTTTCATTAAAAGAGGCGTCACGAGAATGTCAGGAAATGTTTAAACTATGCGCCTCTGAATAGAATAACTCTAAGCGTCCATTTAAACAAGGCTAAAGCATATGAAAAGGCAAGCAAACACGCCCAAGTTAAAACTAGCAGACGCATTTCAAGGGAAAAATCCGACACGTCTCCTTTTTGTCGCGGCCCTAGTCTACACCAGTACTTCTAAATATAGTTTAAACGATCTGACGTTCCTATTCTTGGTTCACTCCTCAAGGAATCTTCTCATGGGCGCTTTGAATACTTTTAATATCATTATCATAAAACATTCTCGTCTTCCGGGTGAAGCTCGTGATACTAAGACTAAATAATAAATTGATGAGCGGTTGGCGCAGTCACTAAGACATTGGCTGCGAAATCGCAGGTTGTGGGTTTGATTTTCACACGGGGCAAATATTTATAAGAAATAATAGTTGTTTCGGATCTGGGTGTTTGACTTTGTGCGATTTACGTTTACGTAAAACGCCCTCGTAATACAAGACTTTGCTTTTATAATAAGGGCAGCGATTTAAAAAAAAAGAGTTAATTAATAATAACAATTAGAAAATATTCCTAGTACTTTTCGTCATTGCGAGCAGATTATTATTAGGTTACAATAACATAACATCTTGAATTAAAAGAAAGTTTTTCGGAACTTGAATATGAAGCGAATTAAATAAAAGGCGAATGCTCAATATTATAATTTTTATCATAGTTTCAACATGTCTTTGGCAAATGTATAATAATATCGTTCAATAAATTTCAACGAAATATATTTAGTGTTTTGGCATAGCGCTCAAACATACATATTGGCATCAATATCGATTCTTTATCATAAGAAATACATGTATATGAACTCGTCCACGCTTCTTAAGTATTTAAAACATTATTCAATTATAATAAGCCGTGGTAGCTCAGTGTCCGGGCGCTCACCTTCAATTATGTTTATTCGAGGCAAACCCGAATTCGATCTGCGGTGCAGGCACCAATAAAATGGTCAATTTTGTCATTACAATTTTATGTGCTGAATTACCTCGTGCTCGGCGGTGAACGAAAACATCGCGAGGAAATCTACATATCGAAAACAAAATATTTCTAAGATATGTGAAGTCCACTAGTCCGCACTGGGCCGCGTGGACTGTGTCCTATATCCTCGTTCTAGAGTCTAGGCCTAAGCCCAGTAGTGGGATTATTTGAAAATAGGCTGATACTTGTTACTTATCATAATTACACGAGTAAGTATTTGTGAAGCATGGAGGCTATTTCACTAGAGTACTCGAACATAGTCAATAATCATCTATTTTAAAAGAGCTGCTGTTGAGTTTCTCACCAGCCTATTACCTTCGGAGCTACGTAGCGACCAATAGCTTACTGAATCTCAACGTATGTTTGAATTTTAATGGAAATGCTTGGTACCTTGTAGGCGTCAGGGATGTTGACGGGCTCGCCGCTCTCGGCCACGTAGCCCACGATGCCGCTGCCCCACGGGATCCGGATCTCCTCCAGCTGCTCCATTTGCTCCGGCGTCGACTTCGAGCACACGTCGAATAGCTTCGACACCAGGCATCTGTTAAAATTAAAATTATTATATAAAGGTCACAATTTTACCAACAAGCAACATAGAGAAAACACCTTTTACTTGTGTATTTTCAGAAGATTGCCTGTGGGACTTGTACTAATTTATTTTAATTCGTATCAAGTTTATTTAGATCCGGTTTACACCATATCATCACAGATCGTTCTCGGTGCGAACTCGGTTCGGTAAAATATTGTCAAGTAAGAAATGCATGTAAGCAGCCATACTATCCGTAACAGTTAGCTAATCCTACCTCTTACTTGATAACAATTTTAGCAGACCGTGATCGATCCAAGGCAAAATATGATCGTCGTTAAGATGTAAACTAAGCCTTAAAGTAATTACTAAGCTATTACAAACATCAGAAAAATTATCAGAAGTCCTTCGTATGATATTTGATGTATCCATCCAATGCATGGATCATTTTATTTTTACGCTATCAGGTGAAAAGCAAACACTTCAGTAATCTAACTAAGTAATAATAACTTTTGTCTCCTTGAGGAATTCACCTTGACCTCAGGCCCTTAAAGTGTACGCTACAGCTAGTAAATTCATAAATCACAATAGTTTACATTTTATGAAATATATAAAAATAAGCAGTAAAAGATGTTTAATTTAATTACTTCACCATATAAACTAAGTGAGAAATATAAACATATAGAAAAAAAACATATAGAAAAAAATATAAACATATAGAGTAAGTGAAGTCCTGCTATAAAATCTAAGTCAATGTTTTGTTACTCAAAAATAACATGTCATTATTTGAACACATTATGACAATATTCAAAATACCTACGCAATATGCAATTGCATAGGTGTTTTAAATGTTATTATTCTTTTGTGTGGATGAAAATATACTTTGTATATACGAATTGATCGACTGGCAGTTATATATAACCAATATATATATTTTTGTGATCAGACGGACATTGTGTCACCAACAGCAAATGATGTCGCGGTCAAATTATTTCTTAAAAAATATATAGGAAGTTCTATTTATTTTTAATTCCGTATAAGCTATATATAATATTAAAGTTCTTAATTGTGACTACTCGTAGAGCGATACTGCCTTCATAATACGAGTCACTAATTAACCACCGAAAATATATTCTACTTTAGAGTTAAAAAAAAGTAAATTATTTAATGGAATGCGCAAAGTTAACTGTTTTGAATATCACAAAGCCCAACTAATAAAGCAATTATATTTTATATAGTTGCTTATGCAACCTATATTTATGTATGCTCTCGTAAGAAATTTATATTTTGAATTGCTAAGTTATTTGCTTACTTTTTATAGTTAGTCCTATTGTGATCGCTAAGAAACAAAATATTCAACTCGCACTCAAGTTGTTTAAATAGAATACTGAGATTGTTCAAATTCCATTTACGATAAAACTGAGGTTCAGCGAATGCGAAGTACATACGTTTCCTCGGCATTCTCCGCGTGCTTCAATTTATATGCGAGGTCGTCGTTTAAACAAAATATCCCAAACATTTAAGAGTAACCAAACACGGGCACCGTTATCGCGGTCCCAAATTTGTCCGGTTTACTCAGGGAGTACAGGCAATAAATCTGGCCTTTTAAGGCCAAGGAGACTCCGCTGGAAAGATACACATTGGGGAATTATTGTGTCACATAAATTACTAAATCCGTATGGATTTTTTGAGGTAAATCCAACGGAGGCATTAGCATAATACGGTCACAAGGGCCGTCTTCAACGAACGCGACTTATGCGGACTTTTTGATATAGAATTTCTTATGATTTATTATTTAATGATAGACATTTGCTTTCGCGTATTTCTTTCAAGGGATAATGTAACGTGATATGTATATTATTTTGTAAAACTTACGCGAATATTTGACATTTTAAATGAAACTACTTATAGTGTCCATATAGGTCTTACAGTGTTGTGATTATTTCTTGGAAGTCAACACTGCAAGACCATAAGGCACTATAAGTAGTTACTGCGTAGATCGAACTAAAAATTAATATTCAAGCTGAAGGTATACAGGATTGACAAGTGATATCAGGACATCGAACACCTCAGTCCTACCCGCGACCATGAACGCTGTAAAGGGTTCGAAACGTCGGGTAATAACATTAAAAAATAAAACTCCATAAAATCCGTAAAGTTGTATTATTTAAAATGATATGTATATGTCATTGTTTTATAAAATTTGGGGATTATCCGTTAAGATGTTCATATAACATTACTTTTATTGCTAAAACATTGTATTATGGATTACAGATTTCACGTGTAATTTCAGGTTAAGTTTTTAGCTTCATATTGAACATAGGAAATTATTGTTTATTAAAGAAAACTTCTTCCGATGGCGTGTTTACGGGAGGCCGTTATCAACTATACAATTTGTTCCCTATTGGTCTTCTATTTTCAAAAAATGTATAGTAATGTTTAAAACTTTATTGGAACAGTCCGATTCCGCAAGACAAGTGAATTATTCACGCAGAATACTCCTAAAATTCCTCCCGAATACAGACGTGTCGAAATCGTTGGACGAACCCGTCTACTATGACAATAGAATCGAACAAAACCCACTGGACCGATGCGGTCGAATTTGTACGCAAAAGCAAACGACTTTGGAGCGATTGGAATATTGAGGCTATCTAAGTCTAGAATTAGAAACGGAGAATTCTTCACCGAATTACAAATCTGGTTGCCAAATATGATCACAGCGGCAACGGTAACGTTTGAAGGCAATCTGCAAACAAGGAGACTGCCAAATAAGGTTTTTGTCTTCCCATATATTTAATAAGCTTGGACATGTCTTTTAAGTACATGAGATTACTTATCAGAAAGCTGAACCTGACTTTCACGAATTAAAATTGAAAGTGGGCAATATGTGCGCACATGACACAAGTGCACTCTCTTTTCTTACATACCCATACTTAGATGGCATTTTTTATTTAAAAAACCCATCTGACACATGAATCTTTCAATCCTCCGGTCAATTTCAATACAGTGATTAGTCCGTCTTACCCAACCCCACTAGTAAACAACACAAAGTCAATGTCTCCCGCGCGGGCTTCGAACCCACGGGTTTGTATGTTAAACAATTTAGGACTTACTGACCTTTTTCCTTGATTTTTACATTTACAGTATTTTACAGCTTAACTGACATTTCTATGCCATTTAACGCGGACAACGACCATAATCTAAAAATATTTAGGAAATGTCTAGAAACAAGATTTCCATTCATATTTCTAGAAACAAGATTTCCAATAATGCAGCTATATTAAAAGTAATAAAAGTGATTGGTTTATTTTTTTTTATTGAAAGGACGATAAAAGCTTGCAATCTTTGATCAGAAAACACAGAACACGTACAAACTTTATATGTATTGTTGTTCTACAAATAGCAAAACAAATATTTTCTATTAAAACCACTTTATATAAAGAGTGAAAAACGTATTTGATTTTATTGTTAACAACAATATTCTCTTCTATTATATTTATATTTAAATTTAGACAAAATACGTTGACCATCCCTGGTTTCTTGGAAGCAAAACGTTTGAGCTAAAATTGTAAAGGAACGGCAATACCGTGAATCATATGAGGGATAAGATCTAAAGTTTTGTTCAATGTTTAAACTAATATTTGCATAGTATGTATTAGTGATGTACCGTCATAAATGTATATCCGCGGATACGAATCTTTAGTGCCAAGATCCGCAGATACGAATACGGATGTTCTCTTATACTATATTAAGTCTAATAAAAAAAATAAAATCTCAATCGATTGCATTACATAGTGGTTGTAGTACCCTAGAGTTATGTACTATTTGTATAGTACCTGACATTGGTATATCTTTGCAATATAAAGTTGCCAAATATTCGATTTCAAGAAATAAAATAGGTTAGGTATAGGTTTCTATTGCTAACTAATAATGTATATGAAAAATTTTAAATATGTATTTAAAATTAATAAAATTCTTCTTCTTTTTAAGGTGCCTCTCCAACCAGCTTGGCAGTCGTCTCTACTCTTAGCTATGCAGAATAGCTCAGCTGCGCCAGCTATGCCGGATGTTTCTTGGTTAAGATTTTTTTCCTTATGTGTGTTCGAGCATATAAGCAATATTAACTTGTTTAATTCTTTTTTTATATGGATTAGCAATGTTTTCAATAAGGAAAGTAAGACAAACGAGCAGACCGTTCACCTGATGGTAAGTTATCCCGTCGCCCACGGACACACGCAACATCCGGAGAGTTGCGAGTGCATTGTCAACATGGGAAATTGGATACAATAGGTTTATTGGATGGGACGTGTCGGGCTTAAGGATTTGGAGGGGATAGGAGTGGGAAAATAAAAGGGTAGACATGGCCATCCGGCATCCCCAAAAGTCATGCAT
>JAOCPS010061380.1:0-16402 GCA_025505425.1 Graphium colonna | reverse complement strand
GAATCCCGCGGGGGGACAATGACTTTGTGTTGTTGTTTCTTGGTTGGATTAGGGCAATGCGGGCTGATCACCCGATTTGAATCATCTGAAAAGAAAGATGATCCATGAGTAAGATGGGCATGTAAAAAGGCGGTCCTGATCTCACTTCGGTCATGTCGGATATCCGTCCCATCAGACTATGAGAGTTAAGGAACAGGGAGTGCACCTATGTTTGCGCGTAGTTTTGGACAATATAATATCTCCCGCGCAGTTGGCTAATCTCAGATTAGACTGGCCGCCGTGGCCGTAATTCGGCCAGGAGGACTTTAGTAAACGAATTGAACCCGTGTTGCTCTGCACCAATGTTGACACTTATTTCTCACATAGGGACCGGCATTTTTTATTGATAACTTCTTATAATAATATGGAAAATAATGTGAGGTAGAACAGGTGGAGTATTAGCTCGGACAGACTGACATGGCGAAACTATAAGGGTTCCTAGTGGACTACGGAACCATAACAAAGAAATTTGCAAATCCGTTGGTTATAATTAATTATATTTAATATCAATTATAATTAATATCAAATCATAATTAGTATATTATAATTAATGACAAACTATCAAAATAATTAGATTTCCTGAATTCTCTTAACATATATGTAGGTTAGTGATGAAGGGCAGCTTCATAATAAAACAAAATAGATAACGCGAAACCTACAACTTAGTGATAATATGTCTTTTGTATATCTTATTGTATGATTGTATGTCTTTTCAGCACCAAATCGACTGCGTCATCCATTTCGCTGCATTGAAGGCCGTCGGTGAATCGATGCAACGGCCGTTACTCTACTACCAAAATAATCTATTGGGAATGCTCAATCTATTGGAGGTACATCATATATTCTTTAGGCGTGTCTTTTATCCGCTTCACACGAACGTAACTTAAATTTAAGTATTGTACATGTTAAGGTTGCGTTCAATGATTATTAAGAATCATGCCTTTTAAATACTTGACATACATTTGATGTTTTTTTCCGTTATATTCTTAAAGATAGCCTTGTCAGTACGGATGTAAAAGTTCTAGTCACAATTGATCATTTTCAGGAAAATTATATAAATTTTAAAATATAATGTTTAGTTATTAAGGACAATGCCCATTTTTATATTTTTTTTTAACACTAGAACTACGTAGATTTACCATACACCTATTTCAGCCAACCGGTCATTTTGACCGGTTTTTTGTTTAAGTAAACAAAATAATGTATATTATTATGCTATACACAAATTTAAATCATGACATTAATGGGATAAATAAATGATGCAACCGGTCATTTTGATCTGTTCGTAGTTCTAGTGTCAATAGAAAGGAAGACAAACACGCAACATTCGAAGAGTTGCGAGTGCGTTGTCAACCTGGGAAATTTGATAGAATAGGTTTATTGGATAGGATGGGGTCGGGATAAAGGATTTGGAGGGGATAGGAGTGGGATAAGAAAGACATGGCCATCCGGCATCCCCAAAAGTCAAGCATGCTTTATTTTATGCCGACTTTATAAAGGGGACTACGAAACCCAGTTTCGTAGATATTTGATAGAATTGAAAAATCGATTCATAGAAAATAGTTTAAACTGCATTCGGCATCTCTATGACCGATTGTGTAATCACGTACGTAAAGCAAATTTTATACTTTTATACTTGAAATTAAATTCCCTGTTCAAAAACCAAATCCGTGGCGCGTAATGTGGTAAAAATTATGGAAAAAAAAATAATATATAATTTTGTAATATTCATTAGACTTGGTACAGGTTTTGGACACTGTTCTTTATTATTAAAAATGACAGAATTAAACCTAATTTCTTTTATGTGCTTTAGTTTTTATTTATGGTTTTTGTAATCTTCCACAATGTGTGTTTATACTTTAAAAATCCTAAAAACAGTGTTTGACAGTTCGCAGGAAAAGACAGAGTACACTCGATGTTAAGCTATATAGCTTAACATCGAGTGTACTCTTATTTATGGGTAATGGATATCCATTACCCATAAACACACACAAACTCCAGAAATTCTAATGCATTGCCAAACTTAAGCGAAATAATTATTGGGTATAATATTAAAGAATATTATTGGAAAGGAATATAAATAAAAAAGAAAATGGTTGTCTATCGCCTCGCCATTTTTACTTTTTCTAATTTAATTTAATTTTCAGGTAATGCGGTCACACAATTGCTATCAAATTGTATTTTCATCCTCGTGTACTGTGTACGGGGAGCCGGAAAATCTGCCCATCACCGAAACACACCCTACAGGAAAAATCACCAACGTATACGGCAGAACGAAATACTTCATAGAAGAAATGCTTAAAGACCTCAGTGCTGCCGACGAGGTAACTAATTGCACTTAATAATAAATGCCTAATTTTTGTATGTAGATGGAAATTGGCTAGTTTTTTTTTAATTATGAATACAAGTTTTTTTTTTTTTACAGTGAAAAGTGTACTTTCGAAACACATCCTGCCAGTTGTTTTGATTTTAAAAACAAACTACAGATACAATTTTTATGAAGATTTTAAAAAAACCTGTTAGATAAAAAATATTTTTTTAAAATCAGCTTATAAGCGGCGGAGATATGTGCGAACATTCCGAATTACTAATGATCTACTCAACCGCTTTTTTTGACTTTATGGGCGATTTCATTTTTATTGTCAGATAAAAAAATCATTTTTAAAATCGGCCCATAAATGACGGAGATACTGGAAAACATAAATAAAACAAATAGATACATCCGAGAACTTCTGCTCGTTTTTTGAAGTCTGTTGAAATACATAACACTAAATATGTTATTACTAAAAAATACATATAAACTCGTAAGCAGAAAACATATTTATTATTAATCGAAACTAAGCAGTGTCACAAAGTTTTTCTAGTTTCATATATGGGAGTCCGCTTTAATTTGAATTAATTTTTGTTTTTAATATTTTTTGTTATAGCGTCAACAGAATTAAACAATCTGTGAAAACTTTACCTATTACCAATCATGAGAAACAGCTCGCTGACAGATAGAGAAACGGACAGACGAATAGCGGTGTCTTAGTATGTATATATTTACAGTCCCGTTAGTTAATTTTTGAGTACGGAACCCTAAAAAGCGATATAGCTCATTCAAAATGTATAACAACTTGAAGAGCCACTTCAGCATCTAAACTACCGCAAATATGTTTACTTGGAAGCGCCGGATAACAATATCATGAACAAATAAAATCGACTGATGAAACTGATTAAAGCAGTACTGATTTCTAGATTTGGATAAAGGGAATTAAAATTCTTGATATATATTTTTAATAACTGTAAAATGCGTTTTTGGTTTATATTTAACAATAATCCGAAAATGAATAAAGCGGCATCAGTTGTTTAACCTTAAAAAAATATTCTAATGGAAAAAGGATTCCTGAATTCATGTAATGTCATCTACTACTATTATTTCGGTGTGCGAAGGAAATAAATATATTTTCAGGCAAATTTAAACTAAATTAACAGTTCGAACAATATTCGTAATCAAAAGGATACATAATTATTTTTTTTTTATTAAATAGTAACGCGTTGATTTTCGCATCCCTTTCGGCATTATTATTTATTTCGTATTACTTCACATTTTACATACTAAATATATTATTCATTAATAAATCAAGCATATATTTAAAGTTTGATTTAAGCGATGTATTTTGATCCATTTCTATCTTTTTATTACTACGATAAAAAAGTTAAACGATTTAAAAAGTAAAAAATATGTATATTTGTATAGATCTTCAAGAAAAATAATACCAATGTAGACTAAAGACATGTTGCTAAATGCTGTGTTGAAGAAAGACAAAAACATAAATCATCATTAAATTAATAACAGGTTCTTCAATCAACAAAATAACAATAAAGCAATCAATTAATAAAATTCAAATGAATAGAAAAAAAAACCAAATCAATCAACATATCAATCAGCAATATTTTTAAAAAATAGTAATATATTTAATAATATTAATGGATAATACTAAAGGATTACAAAAACGGACTTATTATTTATTATATTATAAATAAAATAATTTTAAGTTAATAGCCACATATTATTTTTTATTTGAAATCGTTCTCTTCAGATTTTTATTTTTATGTTATTGCAAAGTATATGTATGTTTGTAATAAATATTACGCTCATTATTTATTAATTCAGATGCAAGCTCATTAAACAGGTCTCTGAAGCTTTCTAAATCTAACATTTGAGTGAAGTATTGAGATCAGGATGGGCAGGTGATACCGGTTCCGAGATGAGCGTGTGTTAAGTTCAAGGACACGAGATTTCCGCGATCTTTTCATCTGAACACCGTATTCTTGAGTTTCTATCACACGAGTTAGATTGTAACATTTTTCATTCCGATTTAAAAGCTGATATATGTTAATCATTAAAGTGTTATGAAAATAACCTAATTATTTTCATAACAACGTACAATTTTTATTATGTTACAATACTAACAAAAGCGATATGTAGCAAATAATAGTCGTGAATATTTTTTTACTTTTTAAGTGTTATTAAGGAAAAGTTTTGTCTGTTATATTTTGTAAGAAAAGGACAACGCCCATTTATATGGTATCCGTTCAAATCGCATCGAGTTTAAACCTTTTTTTTTTAAATATACTTGTTATATCAACTCCTACACAAGTTCTTTTTGTAAAGAAACCCCGGATTTCGGTTATATTTGATAAAATCGAGAAACTTCATAGAAAATAGTTTATATTGCATCCTACATTTCTATGACCGATTTTGGAAAATGTCATGTATGTGTGACAAAATTCACTTACTGTTACACAGTAGTTTAATTTATATTCCCTGTTCAAAAATCGAATCCATGAAGCAAATCATTACTATAGACTTTTGATCTTGGTTCATGACATTTTGGTACCACTTTTGGGCATTGTCCTTTCCTGTTTGCTAACAGAAATAAAATTTCATTGCATACATTACTTTACGCAGTAGTGATTCAATCTTTAGTAATGAATTATAGTTCAATACCGGATCCCCGATTAGTCACCCTGATTAATACTGACAAGGAAAATCAAGCTTACAAAGATGCATTCGAAACTTTTTTAACAAGTATAGAATAATCAATATCAATATTGAGAATAAAAAAATAAATATAGGTAATGCATGACTTTTGGGGATTTCGGATGGCCATACCAACCTTTTCCTTTTCCCACTCTTGTCCCATCCAAATACTTAATCCCGACCTCATCCTATCCAATTTCCCTCAGGTAGACAACGCACTCGTGACTATCCGTGTGTTGCTTGTGTCTATGGACGGGATAGCTAATCATCAGATGAACCGTCTACTCGTTTGTCTTCCTTTCCATAAAAAAATAATGATAAGCGATCGAGATTGAACCGGATCTCCGGTAGTCATTAGTCATCCTGACTAATCTAATACTTACAAGGGCAATCAAGCTTACAAAGATGCATTTAATTTTTTTTTTAATGAGTATAGAAGAATCAATATCAACATTTAGAATATAAATATAATAATAGATTTTTACATTTAACAGTCTATCCGCATATTACGTACATACGTAAGTTTAAATGAACCCAGGATGGTGAATATTTGGAACCGGCAATTTTAAGTCACGACACCGAATTTTGAACCCTGAATAATTGCAAATAATTAGTGTAATTTCGTGTCAAAATAACACTTAATATCCTTTGAACAAGGATCGCTGATCATTAAAATGAACTCGTTCAAATAAAAAAAAAAATGCACGAAAAATTAAAAGAACAACTGAGCTTCGTAAACAAAATCGTCGTGTAAATTTTAAAACATATTGAACCAATAACGCGAGGGCATCTGTTTTATAAAGACTTTCTTAGCAAGCTGAATTTCTTTGTCTGACGTTCCAACTAATGTCCAATTCATTTATTTTTTTAAACCGAGCTAACCTCAATAATAAAAGAAGATTGCGATCGATTTAATAATGAAATTTAAACAGCAGTATTTATTGTTGCTTAAATACTTCCAAAGTTTTTAAACGGATGAAAATTATTTTTGAAATGAACAACCTTTTTGCTGACTGCACCAGAAAGAGGACAATGTTTTTCTAAAACGTCTTTTTTGCACTCTCTGTCTAGTCTAAGGTCTAAAGGTCTAAGTCAAGACAGGTTGATGAGTTTTAGCTTAAGGGTGTCATTAAATTCTTGTTTATTATATACGTGATATCAAAATTAAAATAGTAATAAGATGTATTTTTGTTGCCAAATTAGATGTTTTCATTTTGTTAATAAACCTATCGAGTAGGGTGTCAAAATATAGCGTTTTATAAATGAAATTGAGAACGAATAATGCTTTAAAACAAGTTACTACAATATATTTAACCTTAAAGAATAAGCGTTTTTACTCATTTCCATGTTTGATATATGTAGATAGAGGGTTTAAAAGAACAAAAAAGATACTTTTTTTATTTATATTTCATAGAAATGGAACATCATATCGCTGCGGTACTTCAACCCAGTTGGTGCGCACCCGTCAGGTCTGATCGGTGAAGATCCCACAAAGGAGTTTACCAATCTAATGCCGTTCATGGCCCAAGTGGCTTTGGGCAAGAAACCAGTCCTCACTGTATTCGGGAACGACTACAACACGCCAGATGGCACTGGTGAGTCCTATTCTGATACTAATAGATAGTTGTATTTATCTAAAAGTTAGTAAAAAAACTACTTATTGGATTCTAAATTATTTTGCAAGATGGTAGAGCAAAACATCTTTTCACAACTTTTAACCGCCCCTCCTAAATTACTGCATTTTTTTTGTGAAAAGGAAGACAAACGAACAAACGGTTGATCTGATGATAAGCGACCCCGTCGCCCGGAGATTCGGTTATATATAGTTGATATAATAGGTTTATTGGATAGGATGTAGCCGGGATTAAGGATTTGGAGGGGAAAGAATTGGGGAAAGAAAAGGGTTGTCATGGTCACCTGGCATCCCCATAAATCATGCATACTTTATGGCGGACTCTATAAGGAGCGGTGCTACTTCCCCGGGCGAGCGTGAGAAATGCAGCAAAAGCTGTGAGAAGATGTTATGCTCTACCACCACATGTAATCAGCCTTTTTTAATTTTGCCGGGCCGATATTTAGGACCCTTTACAGCTTTCATGGTGATGACATGGTCACAAACATCTTGATGCTATAGGAATCTCGATTCCCTAATAAAAATTTAACTACTGCGTATAAAGTTAATATAAATTCATTTTGTACCTTATTACATTTTATATTTTTGTTCAACAGGCATTCGGGACTATATTCACGTCATGGACCTGGCCAGCGGACACGTCGCCGCCTTGAAACTGTTAAATGAGAATCAAGTCGGCCTTAAGGTATGTAAGGTCATTTTATTAAAACTTTTTGATCTCCACACCTCTAGCAATTTTGAAAAATTTTCAAATCTGTGTTTCAATAGCTTTATCTCTTGTCTATCAAATTTAGGTACTTATTTTAAAATTTTATTCATTACCTCATTTTTTTTCGTCTATGTATCGAATGTCGCATTACAGGTCGCAGAGCAGGGATAAAGTAGAATGCGCTCAACAGGGCAAAGCCAAGACCTATAATAACGGCACTTTAAGCTTTTTTCCCATAAGTTTCATTCGCATCGTGGTTTCATAAAACCACACATTTTTTATTCATTGTTTGTTAATTTCGAATTTTCATCCCAATGGGTTTTAGAAATTAAAGAAGACGAAATACTTTTGCGATATCGATGAATAAGCTATTGGTAGCAAATTCAATACAGATATTACTGTCTTTTTTTATTTACTTACACTTAACAGATAACGTATCACCTCCTATTACGCCATCTGATTATGAGACAGATTTATGGTGGGAAAGCCGAATAAGATGAGAACTCGGGATTACTGATAACATGGACAGTCAAGCGAAAGATAGCTTTTAAGGGGGTCACTGACAAGACGTCCATATGGATATAGTGACGGGAAAGTGCGCGAGCTATTCGAAATGCGACCTTAAATGTATGAACAACTGCGGCTACTGCGCAAAATTTACTCCCCCCAAACCTCAACAAGGCGTCCGGGACGTCTCGTCAGTGATCCCCATTAATTATAATAATATTGCGTCCAAAAATACAATCCTATGGGTGAAATCTACAGCAATATAATAAGCAGGGGCTTTTTGTTCCTTTCTTTAAATGGTCTAATCCCTTTTAATCATGAGCATATATGGGGAGGGGCGTTCAAATTCTAGGCTGGACACCTATACTTTGTTGTAGTACCCCAGCTATCATGGAAAATACCCCTAGATATGCCCATGCTGTTAATTAGAATGGAATAAATATATATTTGTATATAATAGCCAGATTCATTGGAAAGATTTTTAGACCACGCATGCAGCTTCACGCTAGGATGTAAAGAAGCCGAGCAGCTAATGATAAAGGTGTAATGCCGCGGGGAAGAGTAATTACATGAATAAACATTTTAACTCTAAAATGATAACATGGTGTTAAAGCTCTCAATATTTTTTTACCATCTTTGTACGTATCTCTCAAAATGTTTATTTTATGCAAAGTAACAGAAACGACCAGACGGTACACATAATGTTAAGTGATCCCGTCGCCCTTGGACACACGCAACATCCGGAGAGTTGCGTGTGTCCAAGGGCAATAAGGATCTGGAAGGGATAGGAGTGGGAAAAGGAAAGACATGCAGACTTATTTTATGCCGACTTTATAAAGGGCGGTGGTACTTCTCCGGGCGAGCGCTGGCGTAGAAGTGCAGCAAAAGCTGTAAAACGATGTTATGCTCTACCACTTGGCTGTTTAGGTCTGTAACACGAGTTCTAATAAAAATCTCTTCATCCAGGTATACAACCTTGGCACGGGCAGAGGGGTCTCCGTAAAGGAGCTGGTCGACGTGTTCGAAAAAGTCACAAACACAAAAATACCGCTTAAGTATGTTTCGAGGCGTTTAGGAGACATAACAGCCATGTGGGCGGACGCCACTCTTGCTAAAAACGAGTTGGGATGGTCCACCAAACACTCAATTGAGGAGATGTGTAAGTAATACATTTTAATGACAGCTTTTTTAAAAACAAGATTATTTTTCACGACAACACAACCCTGACTTCAAATACTTGAGCAATGTTCTTTCATGACATATTTTTCCGTTATTTTGATTTTAAAATACTTCACAATTAATTATGAAAATTAATTCTGAAGTATAGGATTCATGGACCTTTAATTGAGATAAAAAAAAGAATTTTAAATTTGGTTCATAAATGAGTTCATTATTTTAATAAATTTCAGGTACGGACTTCTGGAGATGGCAAACTATGAACCCTGATGGATATCCTAAAAAGAATTGGAAGACTAATGTCACAGTTGCTAATGGAAACAGTTAATAAGAAAAATCTATCAATAAAGTATTTTATTTAATGTATTTTTTTAATATAAACTGTCATGTCTTAAAACATACACAATATGTACAACATGTGACCGATTGACAATTAATTACAATAAGTGGCATAAAAATATACATTTTCTTTTTCCCTTATTTTATTATATCTATGTATTTAAAGTATATAATATTTTATCGCAGGCTCCAAGAACATTTAAATTTTTATTATATGAAACATTATCTGTTTTTGATGTGTTTGCATCTTCCGCTGCTTCGTAAAGTGATATATGCTGCCATTTTAATGGTTCATATCCCACGCTGGTTGTATTAGGTAGTAAATTTCGTGCAAACAGTTCCAATGTCTGCGGGTTTTCAGTTTCTACATATTGTTGTAAAACATCTACAATAAAATCACACATTTTAATCTCATATAGAAAAAAATATTAAACTCCTTCAGTATCATAGTGAATATTATGTACAAGCTTAGATACCTACAAGTAAATTGCACATCCTATTATTAAAAACAGCCAAAAATTTAGAAAAATAACAGTACAACATTGTTAATGATTGTTAATTTTAACATATTTCATTCTTTAATGAGAAGGGGAAAAAAGTGATTTATACAAGCCCCAATGAGGTGTCTTTGCTTGCACTTGTACATAATATCCTGGCACTGAAAGAAGAATTTATGTTTTGCGCAAAGTTTGTAAATATGTATGAATATACTTAATATGTCACAAATTATTTTTGACAAATACTTCAATATTATTAGGAAGTAGTAAACACTGGCTATAAGTTTAATTCGAAATTTGAATAAAAATATAATTACCTAACAAAGGCGGTTTGTGTGAATGTAAGGCACTGGGAACACTTATAACTAAATGTGAATTGGGTAAGTCCTTTACTGTGCCAACTTTCCCAAAAATTATCCTCTCATATGGTTGTTTCTTGCAACCAGATCCAAACTCACAAAGAGGTTTGAAGTCTACAGTCACTTTGAGCCAGTACCATGTTGTTAAATATTCTACTCCCCATTTAGGAAAGATGAGGTCCTTAACTGCATTTATATTGCTCGGTGAGTTTGTACACCATACTGCAACAAGGCAGTTATTAGCGAGAAGATTCTTCAAAGGTATTAATGAAATTTCTTCATTGTACATCATAGAATAGCTGCAAGATTTGTTTATGAATTAAATCTATAATATAAAAATGAATCGGTAAATGTGTTGCTAAGCACAAATGTCGAGAATAGCAGAATTAATTTTGCTAATTCTTTTTTTAGAATATTCCTTGAAGTATTGGGATGGTTCTTATGTGGAGAAAATTTTGAAAAATATAGTTTAAAATATCTACTTTATAGTATCTGATAAACCACAGGACTCAGCTAGTAATCTATAAAACAAAATGGATAAATCAGAAACAATTTTTAAACTGTGCAAAGTAAACATATATCTTATCATTATAAAATAAGCTAAAAAAAAAACCTCAAGTTTAGAAAGATACTGGATGGTTAGTTGGTTTAAGTGGAAAATATTGCAATATAAATTTGTAGTTTCACAAGTGGAGCTATTATTGTTGATATATATGAAATAAAGACAAACCTCAATGAGGAATTGGCAGTCTTCAATCTTCTAATGTATTTGTTCCACCAAGGGGGATCAGCTATCACAATATCAAACTTTTGTCCATTTAACTTATGGCAGTATTTTGTGACATCTCCACAAAAAAATCTGCAAAAAAACATACTAATATTCATAAGAATTTCAAATGTTGCTGTACTAAAAAGTCAGAGGATTCTACTGATATTTAATACATTCACATATTCCTGTGAGATGGAGTGGGATTAAGGACTATCTATCCATATTAAGGTTAAATTAAATATTTTTCATTTAATCATAATTTTTGAACACAAACTAATGTTATTTTTAGTGACATAAGAAATTAAATTTACATATTGATAAACATTAAAGAAGTATCATTGAGATTAAAATAAGAAGTTCTTGTTTTAAGAAACTAGTATTAACTCACCGTGAGTTCTGAGGCAGGAGGAAAGAATCATTGTTAATATTACATTCAATTGGCAAGTTTGAGCTATTGCCACCTAAAATATCATTATGACCAAATACAGTTGATTCAAAAAGTTCTTTTGCTAAAGCTCGCACTACTGCTGTAGGACATGACTTGCAGTTATGCTGTATGAAGTCAATTACTCCAAATGGTACATGTTTTAATACCCCCTCAAACATATGTTTCACTGTAGAAGCCTAAAATTTTCTTTGCAATAAGTAAAAAAACAAAGTTTTAGTTAGAAACCTATTATTCAGTAGTAATTAGCTACAACCTCATCAATGAGAGAATCGGAACCTTTTTTTCGTTTTTTAGGATTACCAATCTTCGGAGCACTATTACTATCATGTATTATTGTAAACAGGTTTTGTTTAATACTATAGGAATTCTTTTCCATTATTGGATTGACAACATTCTTGTAAATTTTATTCGTATAAGTCGGGTGGTGTAGAATACAACAATCCTCATTTTGAAATAATACACTCATTTTAAATTAATTTATTACTTAAGGTTTGCAGATGTGTTTGAGAAGTATAGTTTGTATTTGATTTGTATTATATATATACTATATAATTATTAGATTTGTAGTTAGTAATTTAGTTATTCATACTTATTGTCGTTTTTTAAAAAAAATATGAATTTGACATTGATAGTTTACAGCATGACAGTCAGTATGCCAGACGCAGATTAAATTTTAATTTACTTAACGGTTCAGTAATTATTAAACTCTGAAATACAGTACAAGTTACAGCAGCTCATCAAAATCTATACATATTTATGTCCGCGATATTTAATTATATACGCGACTCTATTTAATTATAGACACAACACTTATTTTCCGACTACTAATGATAAAGGTTTCTTTCGTATATATAATTCTTCGTCCCGTTACTGTCTCTTTTTGAGTCATGGCACCCTTAAAGATATATTATCTTATGACTTATGAAATATCTATTTAAAAGCCGTACAAAATTAATGTTTTAAAAGCTATAACATTTTAGTTTCGCATTACGTCTATATGACTTAATTTTCAAACAAGTTGTTTTGTCATTAGAATTTAGTTTTTGACACCTAATTACGCGATTAGACTCTGCTTTAATCAATCTCTACATCGGATTATCATGCTGGCTAAAATTCTGTACGAATCGACCTTAGTTGCTGAATATGCTGCTTAAAGATTTAAAACTATATTATCATAAGTACCAACTATAGTATCATAAGTACCAAGGTGCATCAATCTTTATAAAATTTAATATATGCTAAATTTTGGAATAAGAATAAAACGGTTTAATTACAGCATTAAAAATTACTTAAGGTGAATCGTAACTAGGTAACTAGGCATGTAATTCAATATCACTCTAATGCTACGCAAGCAAATTTCACATTTATTTCATTATTCACAATTTCACAAGGATATTCGTTTTAGCGTGGTTATTCCACCTAATATTGAAATAATAAATTTTATATCAATGTATAAGACAGTTTACATATATATCAAACATGGAAAACCGTATTATTTAAATGCTTATAGGAAAACTAAACCTTATGAAGTATTAATGTAGACACTTCATTATGTTATGTGTTAACATAATGTTTTAACATAACTTACATCATTTTCTACGCTTTAAATTTTTTTCACGTGTATTTTTAGTGTTATGTAATTTAATAATCACTCAACACTTATTAACGTCCATAAAAGTATAAAAAAAACTCTAAACAATAATAGGTGCGGCGTAACGGCCAATAAATATTCCTTCGATCTGCAACGACACTATAATTTGATATGTAAACCATTTTGTGACACTTCCGTGCAAGACAAGCCGTTTGCATGATATTTCGCGGTGTGCCCATGTACATCGAACAATTCAACGTTTCTTAACTTATCTGTACCGAAATCTTAACTGACAACGATAATGACAATGACTTTTAAAGCAGTCAAAATTCGTATCTGATGCATATTTGAATTACTTGCTGTGTATATTTACGATTTCAATTATTAAACATGAACATTAATTCACAATCAAGAGACAAGTTACCCCTGTGATTTTTTTATATTATTCTGTGAAAGTATAACAACGAATTTCTAATTTTTTATATAAATTAGATGCAATACACTTTGATTTGTGTTTGCTAAAAAGATTGTGAACAGTGAAAATTTAAATTTATGAATGAATTGTTATGAATAACAAATCAGGTACGTTGAAGGATCACTAAAGAAATAAACATGTTTATTTACATATAAGTACATTGTTATGTAGAGTGGGTTAAATATCGTGAAAGAGGGATTATATTATTGGATTGGGTCTTTGTTTACATTTATTAATGATTTCTATTCGCGACTATCATTTAAACCTATATAGTGATTTGACTATAGGATTTATTATGTGAATACTTGCGGCTTGGTGTAAATTAAAGTATGTCTTTTTTTATTTTCTCTGATTATATAGTAATGATGAAAAAAAAAATCAATAAATAACTTTCTAGTTAAAATTGCATGTTCATATATTAAAATTTTTATAAAACAGTATCTAGTATTGAATTTAGTATAGACATTGGATTGTATTTTTTGGTTACTCATGGAAAATTTTCATATTTTTCTTTTCTAAATATGCATTTCAAATTTTGTTCTTTTATGTATGTATGATTGTTTATCCCAGTCTTTTATAAACGGATTTTAACAATTATTTTTTTAGCTGATAAGGTATTTTTTTGCAATGGTCCTATAAAATTTTCATAAAAATTGGTTCAGTTGTTTGTTCATTAAACTAAAATAACAAAATTTAAGAATGAACTTAAGAATGAATGAATGAGCAACTTATGAACTGATTTTGAAAATATTTTTTTATCTGATAGGCTATGCTTTCAAAATGGTCCCACACAAATTTTATAAAAATTGGATGAATAGTTTATTTTTAAAACAAAAATAACCGAGTAGATATGTTCTGAAAGTGTACTTTTTAGGCATTTGAAGTTAATTTTTGAAATTTTCTGTGGAAATAAACTTGTTTCAGAGATATCCTTGGAACAAAAAATAGAATAGTGTGCTATATTAAAATTTAGAAGAATTTTGTGTCAAATTTTCTTATTGAGTATCATGTAACCATTAGGTTTCATTTATTATTGATCAAATTTTATATCAAAAAAATTCTATATCTTTATTAATATAACATTTTCTATATATACTATATATAAATATAAAAAAAATCTAATAATTTTTTTTATCAAATGATTTTGATCAGAATTATATAGAAAATTATTAATCAAAGTCAAAATATGTATTGGATCTTTTTATTGTTGATACTGATTTTTGTCCATATTTGTAATTCTAAACAGTATTAATGTCATACAATACTGGCACAGTTACACAGATTTGGTATACGTATTTCATAAAAAAAAAAATCATCATAAATAAAAATCAAAAATAAAAAAAATAAAATTCAACATGTATAAAAATCGTCATATGTTACGTAATTTTAAATTAACGAAGTTTAATTCTATGCATTATTACATCTGAAATGGATGTAAGAATGTTGCTCTGGGCAGTGTCGTCGTAATGCCGACGGAACATTGCATAAACTGGAGATCGGGGGCGAATATCGATTTGGGGTTGGACTTGCGCGTGTGTGCCCGCACCCCTCGCGCGGACGGGGTTGCGCGCGCTAGTGTGCGTGCCGGGCTCTTCCCATGTGCCGGCCGGGTGTCTCCTTTACCGATCGCCTAATAATAACGCGTGGCAGCCATCGAGGCTCAAGACGGACCCTGGCTTAAGCCCTATATGTGTTTGTGAGTCTAAGGGCGGCCGGCGCGCCGCTTGGGCGAAAATCGATAAGTTTGACGTCCACGCTCGACTCTACTGTGAAGACGCTCGGCTATGTGCAGTGTACGCCCGTGTTTTGTTTCGCAGTGAAGACAAACGCGCCGCGGCGACGTCCCGGCGCCCGATGTTCAATCACAAGCTGCCCACCGACTTTCCGATGCAAACCCTACGCAAGAAAACCAGCCCCTGCAAATGTAAGTCGCGCGACGCCCCGCACGGCCGCGCCGGCCCCCGATCACTTACTACGTCTCACGTCCCCACATCGAGTGCGCTCGGTGTTCTTAGTTAGCGCTGAACGTAATTTTTTTTACATTCATCCACCACTGCCTCAGCTTTCCGGTTTTATATAAATATTTTTTTTTCCTTTGTACAATTATTTTGCGTTTATATTGCATGGTCCATGCGACATGCCACATCCTCATGCTAGTCCCGTGCCATAATAGAACCCTGGATGTTTTGGACAGAGGGTGTGTTCGGTGATTGGTGCTAAGGTGCAAGGGAGGCGGGTACTGGTGCCCTGTTCGGTTTGTACGAATTATGCAGGTGTGTCATTTCCAGCATCTGCTGCGGCAGTTCGGTGAGTACCACCCCGTTCCCTTAGACGCTTCTGTGTCCGTAACGCGAGCTGTATTAACACTTCTCTTGCTGAGTAACGAGTGCACAATGGAATGTGTGGGTGTCTCATTGGCTCCATTGTGGAACTGTCACCAGGGTCCGGCTTCGTCCGGTCATTGACCCTTTCGCCGATAGCCCGAGCCCGTAAAAAACAGCGCGCGACATGGCGAGTACACTAAAATCCGCTGCGACGAAACGATAACAAGTCCGTATTTACATTGTCAATTTTGTCGCTATCGCATCTCGTTTTATCTGATTACATAACGTACCTATTCTGTACCGCGAATCGAGCTACAAATGCTATAAAAAAATGTCTGAAAAAATCTGACCTTCGCTTACTGTATATTGTAGACTGAAATCACTTGACTTACGCCATGGCGATAGGTAATTGGAATTCATATAGTAAAAATAACCATGCCTGTGTTTACAAAAAAAATTATTGTGTAGATATTAAGAAAGAGTGACATTAGCAATACATACAATATATAT
>JAOCPS010061271.1:0-16404 GCA_025505425.1 Graphium colonna | reverse complement strand
TATCCTTACGTGTTATTTATTTAAATAAACGTTTGATAATATAACTACTTAAGCGTTTTACATAAAAATAGAATCGACCCATTTTATTAATTATTTGAAATTTTCTGAAAACGGAAAACTAAACAATAAAGTCTTTTTGTGTTGTTTCCTTTGAAAAAGTTTTCTTTTACATTTTATTCATGATACCCGATTAATAAATAGGAAAACATCGTATTTGCAATGACTATTTTGTACTAGTTTTGTAATACTTTTCTGAAGCAAACACTTTGGTGATGTTTACCAAGATATTTTATGTTTGTTTTTGGCCTCCGATATTGTCACCAAATTGTAATAGCGTAATAAATTAAAGCATTGGTTTGTCAAACTATTATACGAAGTACCGGATTTAGTAACCAATTAATTTTGAAACTTTGCTAAAAGTTATATTGGTATTATCGAATTAAGATGATTTTTCGTAATTTGTCGTTATGTGATTCAAATGACATTAGTGTAGTTGATAAATTGAATTGTAGGATAATTTTGTAAAAACGCTGTGCTAGCCACAATCACTATAGCCTGTGATGTAAGGGAAATTTACACACTGAATTTCAACGCAAATAAACACCCAGATAAGAAACAATAATCTGTTGGTCATACAAACACATATATTTATATGGCCAACAGGTGATTGTAAAAGTAGAAGTGTCACTAACTCAGTTTTACACTAACATTAGGAAAGAATTAAACTATGGGAATGTCTTTAAATTGTAAAAAGAATGTCAATGTAATTCTCTTTGTCCTTACGCGTAGTATTAGGTTATTTATTTAGTACGTTATCTATATTAATATTATAAAGCGCAAGGGTTTGTTTATTTGGTTAAACGGGCCAATCCCAGAAACTTTTAGTCAGAATTGAAAAATTCTTTTAAAATTCGATAGCCGATTTATCGAGGATATCTCTTGGCTACATCAAGCCCCGCCAATAACAGCGGAGCATCCATAAAAAATATTACAATCATATACGCAACTGAAACGGCAGGAATAGCTACTTTTATATAAATATTGCAGAACGGGCTATTAATTCCCTAAAATATAAACACAAAGTTTACCCTCGTGAAGGGATTACTTGCTACATAATAATTTACAAAAAGCAATGTTAACAGACGTTGCTTTGATCAGAGATACATACACAAACAACCTTAACCTTATACAAAGTTTAACAGAAGGTACATACTGACTCACACAGAGTCCCTGACCTCTCTTCCATACAAAGAAATACAATCAAAGCATAATTTCTATTGAAATATTTCTATCGGGCTGCATAAAGGCAGTTTTATGAGCCCACTGCACGTTGAATGTTAATATTGAGAAATTGCTTAGTCTTCGTTAATACGAAATACTTTAACAAAAAAGTTTGATTAGCGTATCATGACTAGGCTTCTATTAGAATATATTCCAGTTGTCAAAGTAAGAAGGTAGTAATTTTTCAAGCCGGCGGTTGTAGGTTCGAAACTAATGGAGACCATTTATTATGTCATACTGCTTTTATTATTGTTCACTTATTGGACTGCCTGAATCATATTAAAAAATACGAAACTAACAGCCCAGCACGATGGCGTCGTAACTGCAGAAGATTATGTCTTTTGAAACAACACGTTTTTTGAAATTTGTCTTTATTTTTTTTATAAAAATTAAGTAAGAGTAGAAATGATTACCTATTATTTCACTTGTATCAAATCCCGCGTAGCTAAATGGAATATTTTTAACTTTGAACGCGAACTAAATATCCTTCTAGTTGCGACAGCTTGTCTGTCAGAGATCGACTATACATGCCTGAAATACAGGCAGCTTATCCCCAAATAGATAATTGTTAAACATTTCACATAAGTGTATCTCCAGATTTAAATACACGAACTATCGATTATAAAATACAGACTTATGCTAGCGAGCCGTAGCGGTATTTTAAAAAAATCCTGTTCTCGAGTAATCATTCTCTCTTCTGAAGGATAAAATGGAGTATTATGTAACTTTAAATAGACTATGTGCACGGACAAACTCATGTGGAACAATACACGGATTTCGCTTCACGTATTTTTCAGTGCTTTACAGTTTTCCTATTCAAACCCACCGGGGATTGTTAGCAACTAAATGTCCGTCGGGTGTAACAAAACGCACGAATGGATTCGACGGAAAATTTTCAGCATTTACTATGAGCATGATGTGAATTTCGTCGTACGAGAACAAAGAATTAGTCCATTTTAGTGTTCTTGTTCATTTCTGTTCATTCTCTTATTCTGTAAACGATTCTAACTTTATATTTATAATAAAAAATTACACAAAGAGAAAAAATTCCACTTCTGTTAAATACCTGTTGACGGAGTTCTAAGTAGGCGTCGCGGGTCGTGAGTTCAATTCCCATTCGGAACAAATATTTGAATGACCTACAGATTATTTCGAATCTTGGATATTCGTATATGTTAAAATTATGTTTTTAAAACGAGGCTGCAACATACGTGACAATCTATAGTAAAAGCAGTATTTTAATACCATCGTCAGTGTCGAGTGTTAAAAATGCTTCTGTCTTATTTTTCAAAAAAATTGGTAAAAAAAGTAGATGTTTTCGATAATCAACAGTATCTAATTTATTTTCAATAGTATATGTCTTTCGTATGATACAACGCGATTTTATAGCTGACACTAATGATATCATTCGATATAATAGATAAAGCAAATTCTTGCACTTCAATAGTTTTGATGCAAAGTTTCCATTATTTCCCCGCGGCGCGTCACAGC
Source organism: Graphium colonna (assembly GCA_025505425.1). NCBI lineage: Eukaryota > Metazoa > Arthropoda > Insecta > Lepidoptera > Papilionidae > Graphium > Graphium colonna. Next base: position 13,632 of record JAOCPS010061271.1, on the reverse strand, counting down.
GAGATGGCAGTGCCAGGCACGGGGAAGCCGATCTTACATCACGTGCCATTGTTTTTATGTACAAGATGGTCCACGAGCTCATTGTGCACTTCCAATCATAAAGCTGACTTTGACGACTTTCGTGGGACTCTGTTTATCCTTTTCACTCTTAAAAGTTATCTTGGTACTACTTTAATTATATAGTGATAATGGAAGTTTTTAATTTTAGGAATATACCGTTGATGATTTTATATTATTTTGCGAGATTAAGAAGAAACAACCGACATTGATATACCTAATATTTTTATTTCAAATGTTGAACTGCCATAATTATAAAAAACAGCAACTAAAATATGTTGATACAACAATACTTTGATACCGCGAGGGAAAAGTGGGGGGTAGAGTTACAGGAGTATAAAAATATTTCTACGGCTTGCTCTCATACTTACCAAATCCAAAAAAAAATAATTAAACCCGGTTAAGCCGTTTCGGAAGAGTTCGTTGATGAACACCATGACATGAGGTTTTCATACATTAGATTTCATTGCAATTCTTTGATTGGGATCTTAGGACCGTAAAGTCGAATAAGATGCAATATATTCAAAAACAATTAAACAATATTTAAAACTACTTATTAATGTTAAGAAGGCAATTATATAAGTATAATAACTTATATAATTGCTAGCATGATCCTTGCTCGGAAATAATATTAACCGACGCATTAGTTAGCCGACAGAATATAACTTACATTTAACGAAATTATTCGATGATCTGAATGGTATTTATAAATATCAAGAAAATTAACTACCCTGTCCTGTCATCCAAAATAAAAAAAAAGCTTGGCAGTTTCTTTTCTCACGACATCTTCTTTTGAATTATGTGTGTTTCTGTCGGTTTGGGATGTTCTGTTACGTGTTAGCAAACTTTTTGCATGACACTTTCTATGTATCATGAAGAGTAGCGTATAATATCACAAAGTAATTTGGCCCCACAAAAAAATGTGGCTCATTACTCTGTACTTGAAAAATAACTTTACCTAGTTTCACTTACTGAATTACCTTAAGAAACATAAAATGGTGTGATCAACTCGCGTACTATTGATATTACACTTTATAAGGTATTTTATTGCTTTTTAACAATAATAAATATGCGTTGCACGTAGTCATAGCCATTACGTCTAGTGTAAATAAATCTGACTAATATTACTATTTAGTACTAGATTGCTATATGGCTAGTTGACATAACCTTCTCCTTAGCCTAGTGGTATGGGCACTTGATTTGTAAACCGAAGGTCGTGGGTTCCAATCTCGCGGAGGTGCAATGACTTTGTGTTGTTGTTTTTTTTTGTTTTAAGGCAATGCGAGCCGATCAGCCGAAATTGACTGCCTGAAAAGATGGGCATGTAAAAAGTCGGTCGGTAGTGTCAGATATCCGTCCAATAGGGCTATGAGAGTTGAGGAATAGACAGTGCAGCTGTGTTTACGCGTAAGCGTAATGTAAACAAAAACATTAATGCAGGGATTGTTTTTAGAGAACAAATTATTAAATGTAAAATTGCAAACCGTACCAAGTTACATATCTAAAATTTAGGGGCTATTTTCTTTCATTTTGAAGGAGAATTATATAATAAAAAAATGTAATATATTAGCAAATGAATAACAACCTCTATGTGGTTGCAAAAACGATGACATATAATCATATTACAATAAAATAGAGTGATAATTATATTAATAAATAGGAAGGAAATGATAAAAAGAAAAGCAGAACTGCAACATAAAAAACAAAAAATCTACAAAAGAGAGACTACAACTTTCGGTTCTTTATAAAACAGCTAACAAGGGACTGAAAACCGACTACGAAAATAATAGGAAGCCATAGAAGAGCGTTTAAATAACTTAATACAAGCAAAACGTGGATTCCTAACCTTAAATAAAAAAGTTGTCGTTCTTTCTAAGATATAGAAATAAAAAATCAAATAGACAGGATCAAGGTGGAAAAAAGTTCCGGTCATAATATATTACACATTATACTTCTTTATAAGAAAGGAGTTCCGTCAGATATGAGTAACTACCGCCCCATTTGCCTACTTTCCACTATTTATAAACTGTTCGCTGCATTTAAACAAGAGATTAGAGCCAGATATTGAAAAGCATTAGCCCAAAGAACAGGCAGGCTTTCGAAAAGGTGCTAGTACGATCGACCCTATTCATACTTTGGAACAAATAATAAAAAATCATCAAGATCATCAGCAACCCCTTGTATTTAGGCTTTATTGACTACGCAAAAGCGTTCGATTCTATATCTTACGATAGCCTTTAACAAGCGCTAGGATGCCAAAATCTCCCGAAAACCTACACAAATATCCTGAAAGACATATACAGCAAAAGCGTAAGTCAAATGAAGCTCAATAGGCCAGGGCCACTAATTGATATATAGTGGGGCGTTAAACAGGGTCTCCCTCAGGGTCGCCATTATGAAAGACCTAAAATAGGAACAAAAAGGTGTAACCATAAATGGGAAAAACTTGACTAACCTCCGATTCGCTGATGACACAGTTTTATTTTCACGATCTTCGGAACTATTACAACAAATGATATCAGAGCTATGTGAAATAAGTAACTGTATAGGATTACAATTAAACACGGACAAAACAAAAACAATGACTAACGCTCTGAAACACCTATATTAGTGAACAAATTACAGAGTTTAGTGTACGTAGAGACCTATATATATTTGGGTACATTAATTTAATTTCACCATTCCAGAAACAGAAAGGAGATTGATAGGAGCATAAACATGACATAGAGGAAGTTCTTGAATTTAAAGGAAATTATACTAAATTACCATTAAAACTAAAAAAGAAAGTCATGGACGTAAGTCTGACTTTATTTTCACCTTGCCTGTCATATGGATTATAAACCTGGATATTTAATAAATATTCAAGAGACAAAATCCAAAAGACACAAGGAGCCATGGAAAGAATTATTCTGAATATTAGGCTTAGGGATAAGAAAACAGCAGATAAGATACGATATAAAACGAAGGTAATAGACGCTTTAGCGCATATGAGACGGCTTAAGTGGAAATAGGCCAGTCACGTCACAAAATTGACTGATGAAAGATGGACACAGATGGTTACATTTTTGCGAATGGACCGGGATAGCTAACGTTGCACAACTATTTCATTTGGCTAAAGAGGATGGATTGTGAGAGATGACGGCCAACCTCCAATAGTGAAGAAGCACTAGAAAAAGAAGAAGTTTGGGCACCATAAGCTTGAATGGGCAGTAAACAAATATTGCCGAGCTATTTTTTATCGCAAATTAGTAATTTTTCCTTTTATAGCTTGTTAATTGAATGGGAGGCCTTATAATTTGTTGGGTCTTATATTTATATATGATATAAATTGAATAACTATACTACTCCGTTATCTCAAACTATGTGGCCTTAAATATAGAAAAAAAAAACGCAGAATACCATAACTGATATATTAAAAAAACATGTCTTTGATACCTATATAATTTTTTTTTATTGAAAGACGAGTTTTTTTATGGAAAGGAAGACAAACAAGCAGACGGTTTACCTGATGGTGAGCGATCCTGTCGCCCATAGACAAACGCATTATCCAGAGATTTGCGAGTGCATTGTCAATCTAAGAGATTGGATATAATAGGTTTATTGGATAGAACGGGGTTGGGATTAAGGATTTAGAGAGGATACGAATAGAAGACAAGGGTAGACATGGCAATCCGGCATCCCCAAAAGTCATACATACTTTATTTTATGCCGACTTTATAAAGGGCGGTGATACTTACTCGGGCGAGCACAGCCATAGAAGTGCAGCAAAAGCTGTGAATAGTTGTTATGCTGTACCACCTCTGAAAAAAGTTAAGCGATCCCGTCTCCGATAGACACACATGACATCTGAAAAGTCGCCAGTGCGTTGTCAGCTTGGGAGATTGGATATAATAGGTGTATCCAATATAATAGGTAGGATAAGGTTGGAATCAAGCATTTGGAAGGGAAAGGAGTGGGAAAAAACGGATACAAATGGCCATCCGGTGACCTCAAAAGTTATGCACACTTTATTTTATGCCGACTTTGTATAGGATGATGATACTTACCGAGCGTGTTCGTAGTAATGCAGCAAAAGCTGTGAAAAGATGTTATACTCTACCACCATTTTAATATGCTTAGTATGAAAAAAAAACTTACTTGTGCCCTTTTTTTTACAATAATGTTATCAATATTTATACTCTGGAATTTCGCCGGGAAATTAAATATAATAGGCGGCGGTGATCACTTACTATCACACAAGCCGTTTGCTCGTTAGTCTAGTCTCCGTAAATCATATGTGCAATCATAATAGCCACAATGTTAGATCTTACAGCAATATTAATGTTACATTTTAAGATACTGATAAGACTATCGCTGTATAGAAACACACAAGTTTTCTAGCTAATAATTTAAATTCTTGTCTACAATAAGATATTGCTCCTTTAATTCGTCATCCATCGTAATGCAGGACGTCCAACACTACGTTTACCTGGCTGCTGTTTCCACTCTATCACGTGTCGGCTCCATCAGCCATCGGTACGTCATGAAACAAGAAAGGTGGTGGGTATCGGATGGATCTGGGCTGCCCAGGACCGGGATAGTTGATGCGGCTTGGGGGAGGGTTACGTCCAACAGTGGACCGTAATAGGCTGATGAAGATAAAGATATTACTTTTAATTTTACTAATGTGCAATTTATTTAACACTTTATGCATTTTAATCAAGTTATACATCTAATTAAAGCAATGCAATTACAGAAAAAATATGTCAAAAATACGCTTTGCAAACTCAAAATGAAAGTCCAATGTGCATTTCCGTCGAAAATGTGTTAAGCGTGTATAACGAATGTGTCGCAGTACGGAATAAGATCGTCGACGTAATTAAGCCGATTCTCGCAAACGCTGCTATTCATACAGAGTCACGGCAGCGAACACATTTGGAATAAAGGCCTAAGTGACTGCAGCACAATACGAGGTAGTTTGCAGGCCGCTACCCGGCTTACATAAGCTCCCAACTATACTCGACGTCTGGCTTAGTTGATGAACGTGTACATTCACCAAGTCAAAGGTTGACATATAAACACGCCACCAAAATTAAAAATAACTTATGTCCTAAAGTTTAAACATAAACGGTCATACATATATAATGCAACATAAATTTTGGTAATGGTCCATCCATTTTATAATTATTTGGTTTTTATATAGGTACTTAAATATTAATTAGATATTATAAGGATGCGAATATCCGATCACGAGGTCAAGGGTTTGAATCCAGCCATTCAGCTACTGTCGTGAACCATATATCCTAGTACAAGCCTTAGTTCGAATTTTTAAGAAATATAAGTAAAATTTCAAAAAAATTGCTAATATAAAAAAAAAATGGAATTTAAAATCTCCGTTTTGCTATTTTAATAGTTTTTAGGTTGTACAGTACAGCATAGTACAAAAGCTTAATTTAGCCCTCGCAGGACCGGAAGTCAACTAAAGTACTACATACCACGACCTCGTCAAGATAAGGAGGAACACCGCAGGGTTTTGTGTGTAGTCTGGAATTCGTCTGGGATCCCCATACGAAGCCCTCCCTGCTTCCCCCTTACTTTATCAAATAAAGTAAGGGGGTAGTAGATAACAAGTGTCAGTGTCTCTACTCTTCTTTTTTCCATGATTTTTTGTTGTAATTAAAAATACTATCATTAAATTTTAGCCTCACTCCTTACCAGAAGTGACTCAAATATTTTTAAAGTCTACAGATGCTAACTACTACTGAATCTCAGGTTGACCATTTCTCTATTTTAAACTTTCGTTACGAAAAAGACTGAATTCTAAATTCTATGTTGCTACATTGTAGAACTATTACTTTTTTACTACTATTACACTTTTAGTCTGTTAGCAATTAATATAATATAAGAGTAGTTTTTACTATACTAAAGGATTTATCATACAAAGTATATTGATATAATATCTGTAATACGGTTTTTAATCAAATTCTGTATTTATTATATTGTTTGTTGTTCTAATAATAAAATTCAACACCAAGCACCTTAACAGCAACAAACAAAAAGCAAAGTCTAATGACTTCAAATTAGATGTTATATTGCACAAAAGAATTCATTAAAATACTAGGTGCCCACTTGACCAGGAGTACTCTGTCTGCAACTTAAATATAATCTCAAAGAATATAAAAGTTATATTTTCTTTATAAGAGTACCTTGCGACTGTACACCGCGTGAGGCTTTGAAGGTCAATTTGAAGTATGCAGCACAATCACGACCTCTTGTCACTTTGGAATTAAAATGGCTTAACTGCAAGGTAAGAAATAACAATTTTGCACCTTAACTTTGCGAATATAAGAGTTACAAATTTCAATACGTGACATTTTAATATTTCGAGTTTATTTTTCTACGTTTCAGCTGTAGTATTGCGCAAAAGCGGATTTTTAATTTACTTTAGGCTTTTTCGAGTGGTTGTACACGCTATAATGATATATATATACGAATCTTAGTATGTTAAGATCATTAACTTTGTGCGGTTTATACGCGGTTAATTTGTAAACCGTCCGCCGGTACACTTTTAATACATTTAATGTTGACTCGCACTTTAGTTAAGCTTGAAAAGTTACCTAATTACATATGTTTTCATATGTCATAAAAATTCTTGTCTTATATAATAAAAATAATGTTTACGTCACCGAATTTCCTCAACGGCGTCCAATTGAATTCAGAGATCAGCCAACTGCGCAGGGGTTATTATAGTGTGCAAGTGTACGCGCAAATATACGGGCTATGAGAGTAAAGAAATAGTGAGTATATCTTAACTCTCTATTTATTTACTCTCATAACGTATGTCCGATATGACACAAGAAAGAACAGGAGTAGGCAATCCCTTACATAGCCGTCCAATGTATGGATTATCTTTATTTTCGGGCAATTGGGTGATTAGCCCACATTTCCCTAATTTTACCAAGACGATTACTAACAGTATGTGTGTGTATCAAAAGTCTAATAATAGATATATTTTAAAATTAAAAAAAAAATAAATAAATAATTTAAAATATTTAAAATCTGTAAAGTTGTATTATTTAAAAAATGTCTAATATTCGCGTAAATCTCAAAAACAAAATAGATATATTTTTATAAAATGATAAATCACAACATTTTACAGCCCTTGCTGCTCTTAAAATGCTTTACGCCTAAGGACGTATCACCGGCTTAGCCACAAAACCAGAAATAAAATAAGTATAGCTTCTTGACATGCCAGATGGCAATACTCTTTTCTTTATCCGGAACAAAGAGGAATAAACTAAATTTAAAGAATGGATCAGTTGTCTGAATATTTGAACTCAGTGATAACCCTTAACATATCTCAAAGGTTTTTTGTTAACTGGGGCCGACTTTTTATAAACCCATCTAATGCACACATCATCTTAATTTTCTGGAAGATAACTTGATTTTTATGTGAAGGAAATGTAGGAAACGCACTTGTCACGTAGAGATAAGAACGGGCTATGTTGGACTCTATCCAACAAAAATCTCTTCCATTATCCACTTTGACGTATATTGTAAGATTACTTGAATGATTTTGAATACGTTCATGACAATATCAGCGATGATAGGCAAGCACTTTGTTGGCAACGTCCCTTCACGTCCAGACGATCCCTTCTTAACGGGCGGCGAATACCTTCAAGGAAACGCCTGAGGCTATTGGAAAAAAATAAATGCTAAGAAGCAACCTCTCAGTCCCCGTGGCTATTATAGTAAAGGGCTTTAACGTTTATCCACTTTAGTCACAAAAGAAGAGAAAAGTCCTTTGTGGCTAAACCAACCCGCATCATCCAGCGATGTAACCATGCCAGGATAGATAGGAACTCTACGATCTACCAACACCCTTCTTTTCAACACAATAATTCCCAGCCTCACGAGTAAAAAAAAATAATACCTTGATAATATTAATAAATCGAACGATATATCATATTTTTTCTGAATGTTTAAGTTCTCAACTCATGCAAATTTCTGACAAAACACCTAATTTTCTTGGAGTTTCGGTCATTCCAAATGTATTTTATATACAAGTCAAATCTCTAAGGCTAAATAAAAACAGAATAATAAATAAACTAAGTGAATTTCACACATGAGCCTATATGGTGCTTATCTCGTAATGTAATTACAGAATGAGCAGAGTTAATTTTTCCATTAACTACATACGCTTGTAGTTAGAACCATTAATCAATTAATATCACGCTTTGTAATAAATGCAAGAATTCGATCAAAACAACCCAAGCAATACATGCGCAGGTGGGAATCCAATAACAATTAAGAATAAACATTTTGTTAATAATATTTAAATACAAATAATTTGAATTAACGGGAATTATTACAAGCACGATCTTCATGTAAATCATTATACTAGATTTACAATTTTTGTATGATTACGACTCCTTATCCTGTTTCGTCTGTTCTACAACAGTATTGTTACATTTGTTTTATTGAGTTTTATAGATGCTTTAAAATGAGTTTACTCGCGTAAGTTTATATCCGCTTACTCGTGTTTAGGAGAATAGTGTCTAAATTTATAGTTTCATCATTGTATATACTATTTTAGCTTAACTGTAAGCCATTAATGTGTCCGTGAATCACCTAAATACAAACCAAATTCAAATTACCTTATTAGTATGACGTCATATTATTTTAGATTTATTTTAACCTATGTAATCCTTTTTATATCCCCAAGAAGTAGCATTTGTATTTAGTTTTAAATATGTTATATGAATAGCAATTTCATCGTTTAGTATCATAAACTGATAACTTTAATGATATGTGTACCACCTATATATTTCTTTATTAACCTAATGAAAAAAGGGATAAGACGCTTCAACACATAATTTTATAACAGGAATACGAATTACTTACATATGCAGAAAAAAGCAAAAAGTGAGTAGATACTTATATTGTTTTTTATGAATATGTAAGGTTGTTTCTACGGAGGAAGAGGCAAATGAGCAAGCGCGTCACATGATGGTAAGCGATCACCGCCGCTCATAGACTTATGGAACACCATAGGAGTTAAAAAAGAGTTGCCGGCCTTTAAGGTAGAAATAGGCTCATTTCTTATAGGTCCCTAAGCCGTATCGTTCCGGAAATATGGCTGGGATCGTGAGTGAAAATATTCTATACACTAAGTTAGTTTTAAGTTTTTATATTTCTGTAATATGTTACAATAGTTTTCCAAATACTTTTATATTAGAAGAATATTATTTTTTTACGAAAAGGAAGACAAACGAGCGGACGGTTCACCTGGTGGTAAGTGATCCCGTCACCCATGGACACATGTAACACCCGGAAAGTTACGAGTGCGTTGTCAATCTGGGAAATTGGATAAAATGAATTTATTTGGAGGGGATAGAAGTGGGAAAAGAAAAGGGTAAACATGGCCATCCGGCATACCCAAAAGTCATGCATACTTTATTTTATGCCGACTTTATAAAGGGTGGTGGTACTTCCCCGGACGAGCATCGCCGTAAAAGTGCAGCAAAAGCTGTGAAAGGATGTTATACTCTACCACCTCATAAAATATATATTCTTCATTTAACGACGATCGCTTATTTATCGTCAACTTGTTCATCAATTGGAAGTTGTGTGTGGTTAAGAGCAACCTTTGCAAAAAAAATCTAATGTCAAACACTATAGTTTGAACTATTGTGTCTTCTCTGCATACGATTTGTGGTCTTAGTAGTATTTTGAAGTAATTAAACTAAAAGAAAGATGAGGAAATTATATTGATACTGTAAAAGCTAGCAGGTTGACTACAGTAGAACTAAATCGCTTATTTGCATATATATTTTTATTGTTTATTTAATAAAACATGGAAGATTTAAAAATGTGGACCGTCGCCAAATCGCAGCGACCGTTTGTAAAATATAACGTTCATTGGGTCATTCCTACGCCTGTACCTGTATTGATAACGTATTGTAAAAGGCAGTAAAATTATCTGAAAACACATTAGGAGCGATATTTATGGTCAACGTTCAGCGTTATTGGAAACTGATGTCATTTTAATTGCCTTCGTTCTGTTTGGTTTGAATAATGTCACTAATGCACGGTTATTTTTATATCAGCAATGTTTCGGTCAGACCATGCCTTAGTTGTGTGAAATTATTTTATATGATACATTCTAGAAAAAGTATTAAAAATATTTTTCCTAAAACCACATTTATATTTATATCTAATTTTAATATAACTGTTAATAATTTTAAATCCAAATTTGAATCAATTGTATTAAGTCGTAAGCAACGTTCATGTTTGGCAAAATAAATAAGACTAATTAGATTAAGTGCATGCTCGTGTATTACACATAAGTAATGATCACAATTTGTGAAGGCAATAAACGTAAACAACAATAGACAGTAAGTAATATGAACTACTAGTACCTTTGATTTGGTCGAAGTATCAGCTGAATTGATAGCTTTGTCACGACTTCAAATTTCAGACTTGCTTATGATATACCTCTCCGTTTTTGATTAATATAAAGCTATCATTTTAATGTCGAAAAGAAGCTTTTATAGATATGAAGTTTAATTCCTAATTCGCTACGTGGCTCTTGTGTGTAAATCGGCAAAGAATATAAAACTTTAGACATTTTTTGTTTCATGTAAAATAATGTTTTAGATGCAATATGATTGATTTTAGCGTTTTCCGAATGTCCAATTCTACTCTCTACTTCGGAATATCTTATTTTACGACATATTCTATAAAATATTCAAAACTGTTTAGTTCAATTAACATTTAATGTTGTGTCAGTTAAACCATTTACTTGCTTGCCAACTTTTCTCTGTATTAAAAATTTCTTTAAAATTGAATTGTCCCTGAAAGTCTACCTTAATTTAATTATCAAAATTTCTAAAATGACTAAATATTAACTTTAAAAGAGATTTTGTGACTGCTTCTAATCACATTAATAGATTTTATTGCGTCATAATTAAAACATTCTTCATGAAACCTTAGAACAAAAATGAGCTTAAAATAATAGTTTTGGCATTAATGAGTTACAGTGCTACCGATAAACTAAGATACACATAAAGTCAGAACATCTGTTACATTATTAATTTGATAGAAGTTACTTTAGTAACTTGAAGGAAAATCTTTCCACACTAAATTTACAAAACTTATTTATATTAATTTAAATATGAAGAGGCATGATTTAAGAGTACATCAAAAATAGTCAAAACAAACATAAAATTATACATATTATGTGTCTATATAGATTGAATACTTTATTATTTAAACGATTACTGCAAATTTCAGTAATCATCTTTACTAATATTATAAAGAAATTAAATAAATAATATTAAAAGTTTGTTTGTTGGTTTTAACGCGCTTATCTTAGGAACAACTGGTCCAAATTAAAAACTTTAGTCTATTTAACATCAGGCTATATCTTATAGGAGCAGAGCATCAACGAAAAATATTGCGAACGGGGAAAATTAACACAGGTGAAACCACTGGGACCAGCTAGTCACAACATAAACGAGTGCAAGGGCGTTTAACATTGTGCCGAATCCGCAGTTAGAAGTCTGCACAAGTCGATCTTAATCTTAATTCCGCACGCAGACACGGAATATTGGAACATCACAGCGCGAGGTCGGGTCGGTGAAATCGTCCTGAACGCTTAAAAACACGCACGTTCTCGTGCGGATCAATTGCCCAATTAATCTTGAGGCTCCTTATTCCTCCCATGTAACGATTTGGCCAAAACTTACCATTGCTTAAATCGATTTACAATCGGATACGAGTGAATCGATTCATTGATGCGCCGGCTCAGTGTCTGAGTATTAGCTGTATGTTATATTTATGAGATATAACTGCTTCCTCCGGCATAACCCGCACGATTTCTTTATAATATATTATGTTTTTGGACATTCGGGTGCGTCAAAGGTCAATACCCAAAAGTGGTATCAAAAAGTCTCATGCAACAAGTTGAAAACTTGATAGATTTGATTTTTGAATAGGGAATTTAATTAAAAATATGACCATTGTTTTACGGTCATAGAGATGTAGAATGCAATAAAAACTTTTTTTTTTATAAATCAATTTTTCCATTTTATGAAACTTCTCCAAAACCTGGGTTTTCTTTACGGAAATAACTTCTGTAGAAGTTAATATATTAAGTCTAGTTTCCAAAAATCATGTTTATAGAATAAATGTAAATTTAAAAGTGAGCATTGTCATGGAAATCCATTTATATTCTTTTTGGGTAATAGATTAACAAACAAAACATATACTTTTTAATTTATAACATTATAAAGGATAATAAATGATTGCTAAATTATTGATTAAAAACCCTAAATGCCACATTGATTGCTTATAATTTCTGTACCAAAGATTTTATATGACACTAATATAAGCCATTAATTTTTCCATTCACCGAGACTAAGAGAACGATGAATCGGCATTCGAAGTCACGGGCAAGACTGAGGTGTTTAACTCTTTCGTGTTACCTTTACCTGGATACCGTCTTAGATTTTACGTAATGACTATTATTACTTCAAGTATATCAGTTCTCTCTCTCTCTACTGACAGCCTTCAGGTGATGCGGCCCAGCCTTTTTTTTCCAGAAGCCTGCCATGTCAAACCTTGCTTGGCAATGTAATGTTTGTTGTAATGAGGTCACCTCAACACATTCCAATCCAGCGCCATTTTCGTTGAAGGATGTCAATTTTGATGGGCTTTTGCAACAACTTGTCTCGGCTGGAAAGAGCTGGAAGCTGCGGCAATCGAAAGGAGTGGGGGTCCCTTCTGGGAGCCCTATTTCCCTTATGAGGGACAAGAGGACGTCATCACCATCTTCATCATTATAACAGTTTACCGTATTTAAATCATAATTTTAGAACACGCTGGTGATAGCAACGAACGATACTCTCCATTAAAATTATTATGTTTATTTTATTTGAGTAGTCTAATGGATCACCTTAGACAAGAACTGGTAATATTTTACGAAGATTTGTTTTATACTAAATCAGAATTAGTTATTGCATTCTTCTAGAGTGCGCTTATACACGTAGTCTGCACACTTATTTATTATAAGCAAATACATGCTGCTACGCAATGAAAAGCAAGACAATATTGGAAAAACGATACACATTATTTTTAGCTTTTTTGTCTAACACTATCTTTGCATTATTGCCATTTAAATGAAGGTTTGGGACACTTCGTTTGGATACTTTATAAGCCTATAAGGCTCGCTGTGATCATTTATTGCACAAATTGTGGATATGGAAGCATATTCTTTGACAGGTAATTAATGCATTTTCAATTAAACGCTTTTTTCGAAATGTAATTTTTATAACAATTATTAAACTCTTTAAACCTATTTGTATACGGCTGAATAGGAAAAAACTTAATTTTATTACATATTTAATGACAAATTTATTATAGGTTACCTTCTAACTGTATTGTTATAATTTTTAAAGTCGTAGCCTTTGTAAAGTCGGCATAAAATAAAGTATGCATGACTTTTGGGGATGCCGGGTGGCCATATCTACCCTTTCCTTTTCCCACTCCTATCCTCTCCAAATCCTTAATCCCGACCCATCCTATCCAATAAAC
>JAOCPS010061270.1:0-27057 GCA_025505425.1 Graphium colonna | reverse complement strand
CATAAAACATCACAATATGAATAAACATTACGTAAATATATATAGCGCAGCCAGACGGTAGCTCTCGGCAGGCGATTATTATTATTATTATTATTGAGTGAATTTTGATTCCATACTACAGAAGTGCATCATTTAATTTATTTAGCATAATGTAAAGGTCGTGAAGGTTTTTAACCAAAGGTTTGGTATCATCGGCGTAGCGTATTGTGTGTATCAGCTTGCTATTTACTCGAATTCCCAGGTCGAGATCCTTAAATGCCTTTCCAAATACAGTTTCTGAATATAAATTAAATAGACAAGGTGAAAGGATGCATCCCTGTCTAACTCCTTTCTGTGTTTGTATTTCCTTCGTCATAGTGTTATTGACTCTAATCCTTGCGTTTTTTTTCTAATACAAATTTTGTATAAATTTTATATCTTTCCCATCTATACCAGTTGTATTTAAAATTGTTATTAATTTATTATGCTTGGCATTGTCAAAAGCTTCTTAGAAATCAATATAATAAATGTGCATATTCATTTGTACATCCACACATCTTTGAACTGACTGAAAAACGCTGCAATAGCTACTAAAGCATCTCTGGTACTAAAACAGGGTCTAAACCCAAATAATGTCTCACTTATATCCCTTTATTTTTCTATATATTCTACTATGTTTATTCAGAAATATTTTTAAAAAAATAACTTATAACGCTTATTGTCCTGTAATCACCGCCAATTTCAGCATTGACTTTTTCGCCAGTGGTGTAAATATTGATACAAACAAGTCTTCAGGCAGCATAATTAAATAGCAATAATTTTTAAATGGTCATGGCGAGGTTAACTTTGAACACGTTAAAAAGCTCTAGGGGTTGACTTTATAAACACACATACACCCTCGCACGCACGCACACATACATACACGCAAATCATATAAAATTTGTTGAAGAATTAGAAAGCAATGTTAATATTAGTAATTATATCTATTTACACAATATTGTTTTGAAATATTGGCAGCAAATAAAGATAAAATGCTAATTACAACATTTTATTACAATATTCGATACGTATTGCAGTATAGATAAACATAGTTTTGATACGTTTTCTTTAAAATTCCTATTCTTTTCTTTGTCCATTTTGTGGCCACTAGCCGCAGATACAATCAATAGAAATTAAGTACGCCTTTATGCAGTAAGCAATTAACTTCATTTGCATAACAACTTCCTGCGCGTGATCTTTATACGTAACAATTGCACAGAAATTAATTGACAATATTAAGATCAACAATGTGTACAGGTACAGGTTATAATAATCGACTTAAATTCATTTAAATCTTATTAAGATTTCTTTTCTTTAATTGAATAGTTATGTAATTTTTATAACACGGATTAACAGGTTTTCAGTATGGCTTGTCAAATTATAAAATATCATGTCATAAATATTGAGTTGATAAAATAGACATTAATATTACTATCTTAATAAAAGGTACTTTGCGGAAATGAAGTTTTATGTTTCCTTCGTTATTGTTTCTTCGCTTTAATTTTAAAAGCTACCATTAAATCAGCAGCTAAAAAATGTTTCTGTTCAAATCGGTAATGTTTAATAACATTTTAAAGGCTCAGGTGCTAAGCTGCTAAATATATTGCCAGACAGAGTGCTCGAGGACGGGGGAATTTCCTAGCTGTTGATACAAGTATGAATATTATTAACATATTAGATAAGAATAAAATAAAATGAAATAACGTGAACTGAAGAATATATTCAGTTCTATAAATCTACCAAAGAGATATCATTAGATTTTTGTCACACATTGAAACAGCTGAATCATTTGAATGAATTTTTCAAAGAACTTATAATATTTATAAATAAGCAAACCGTCCTGAAAGTTGTTATTAGGAATCTCTTATTACATTAAGATCTAGTGAATGTATGCATATGTTATCTTGCATTTTCTTTTAAATTATTAAAAACTATCGGTACATCCATGACAAAAAAAAGTGTAAAAATAGAAGAAAAATAAAATATGATGTAGAAAAATAAGAAGCAAAGAATTAAACATAGATTTTAAGCTGTACGCAGCTGTACATTTAATATAACTTTATGTTGACAATGTATTTATGTTAATTAATAAATTATATCAATATGTTTTATTGAGTCCGTCAAATAAGTTTATTATCATAAATATCTAAAGTGGATTCATAGATGCTACAAAACAGATTTTACTAAAATCTTGTGTCTTAATTTATATTTGCAATATTTTTAATAACAATTTTTTTGAATAATTATTATTAAGCATGGTATTTTCCTATATCAAAGTCAGTTCCCTGCAAAATTGTTTACACAGTTTGCCTGCAGGAGAGTCTCTTCACACTGTGTACATTTTTAAAAGTATCAATATAAAAGAAAAATGAAAAATAAAATTGACAATATTTAAAGAAAACCATAAAATTACATAAGAATATTAAGAATCGTCAAAAAAGAATAATGAAGAACACATATTTAACTCAAGTGACATTTGCATAGTTTGAATGCAAATATCACTTAAGTTTTTGTAGCAAATAATTTTTGGACCTTTTTTTAAATTTGCTCTTATTAAGCTCAAAAAACTGTGCGCATACATATATAGAGGCATTTCTTTTGTACATAGGAGAGGTGATTGTATTATGAGAAGCTTTAATTTATTGGAGCTTAATATTATGCCATTAACATGCGATCATTTTACGACCACATCTGTATCCTCTTGAACTAAACGATATGTTTCAAACATATTGGTTCCAGTACGTAAGGTCATCAGAGAACACATGTGCAATTATCTGTTTTTATTTTATCATGGAAAGGAAGTTTATTATCTGATAAAGAAAAATCTAAATATATAAAGAAAAATGTAATTACGCAAAGTAACTTACGCTTTTATCTCAATAATACTTATAGAGATTATGTTTCACTTCTTAATTTTTTGTAACTATGTTTATTTTAATGAGTTGAAATTATAATATTCAGACTAATGCTACCAAAAAATTATAACCTGAATAATGAGCAGGATAAACATATCCAATTCGTTAATCAATCCTTTTCAAATTTTACCTCAAGTTCAAATCCCAATCCCATGAATTTTATACAGGCTATAACGTTTCCGTATTTATTAATAAATAATTGTTTCCGAGTATTGAATAGTTAACTCAAAAATAATTTTAACGTATGTACGCCTAAGTTACAGCAACGCGTTGCCGGGTCTGGTAGTATTAGGATAGATGCCATAAAATTTATTAATGAATAAAATATTCAGTAAAACGTTATAAACAAAAACAAAGCGCTGCATAAATTTTATATATCAAGGAGCCATACCACTTGTTCGATCTTAGTGAAATTGTAAGTTGCAATGGATCTGTGCAATTGGTAGATACTTGCCTATATTTATTGAACAATGTCTGTTTACATCAGGTATAGCAAGTAATTATCGTTCTATTTTGAAGTAATAAAATAACCTTTAAAAAGCTTAATAAAATAATTTTGAATGAAAATAAAGAGCTTAATCGACAAAACTCAATCATAATGAGTTCATTATGCCCTATTATTCAAAATAAATTTCTTGTTAATTTCATCATTGAACTTAACCAAGCAACCTTTTAAAATATAAAAATAAAAAGCAATTTTCTCATTAGTTTCTACGACTGCGCTGCGATACATATATTTACGTTTATCGAAAACAGTTTATCAGTTCAGGATGACCTTTTCAGAGATCATTGAGTCTGAAAGTAATATTTATAACCATTGTTTAAAAATCACTTACAATATTAAAGACACGAAAATGCATAGAAAGGTTTCAGTTATTTTTAAAATAAAAAAAAACGAATCAACCCCAAAAGCCTTAGAAATTATAGCGCAATAACTTATGTAAAAAAATACATATGTACACTTGTAGGCAAACTTACATACAAAAAAGAATAAAAGACCATACAATAAAGTTAAGAATCTCTCACTTTATGAAATCTACTCCTCGGTTAAAAAGAACCTTTTTCCCAAGAAATGCCGTGTAGGACTGTCATTTGTATGTTACTCAGTTTGTTAAATTTGTGTATTATATTCCCCTAGTGTTTTTTAAAAATATTTTTAATGTTACCTAAAAATCAATAAGTAAAAAAACTAGTTTAACAAAAAAAAAGTACAATGACTAGTAAACCATGATATCCTTATAATGTCATATTTTTTTAAAAGACTAACAAGAAAGGAAACTTTCATTTTCTTCCTTTTTCTTAACACAAGTTTGCTTTCCAATAGCCTAGAAATTATATAATGTTTGCTATTAAATTACCAAGTTCGAAAACTTATAACCCTGTAAATAAGTCACTGATTTTAAATTAAGTGGTATATTTATTTTGTGTGTATTTCAATGAAACATGATTTTATAATAGAGGTTTTGTCGCATTTCGTCAATACCTTATTTATCCGCACGTCGAAAAGCCGCAGTGGGCGCTTGTCCTAAGCTTTTTCTTTGACTTCGAAAGCAATAATACTTTTAGATTCGCCATAGGTCTTTTATTTTATTTATATTTTTTTATTTACAGATGTAACATTTTTTTAAGTACAACGATGTATGGCCATTGTTCCAAATGAACATCGAACAAGATAGCCATGTAACAATATTTTCAAATTATTATTTATTGTAAGGGGCAATAAAGCTTTCAAAAATTCTCACACGGAGTTCTCTATCGTCCTATATACGGTCGTACTTACGGATATTGAAAACAAATCTAATTCAGTTATTCAGAAGACGGTCAAGTTTATTGAGGTGATTTGCATTCAGGTCAAAGTAGCACAAATCACCACAGTCGATTTATGGAAAAATCAACATACCTAGCCTACACGAGCATTTTTTTGTGTTTATTGTTTAAATAATTTTGACCTATAAAGATACCGCAATATACCTGAGACTTTTTGACTCACACTCGCAATTTGATTACTCCAGCTGAGCGTCATATCAATGTGTATACTCAGGTTTTTTACATTACGGCTAATAGCGATAGGAATACTGTTAAACATTAGAGATGGGAGATTACATAAGTCCACTCTATTGAAGGAACTGGAACTTCCAACAATAATGGCCTGACATTTCAAAGGATTTGCAGATAAGCCAAATTTGTCTGACCATTTTTGAATATTATGTAAGTCCTGGTTTAAGCGGTAGATGACTTTTGGGATCTTGTCTTTATATGGGAAAGGATTGCTGAGAGGATATGGTGATTGATGGTGTTAAAGGCATTGGAGAAATCGACTAAGACCATAGTTACTATAACTTCAGAATTCTCCATACCTTCTCTAATATCGCTAGTCACTTTAAAGAGGGCGATAGTGGTGCTATGACCAGGTCTTAATCAGGATTGTAAAGGGCTTATCAAGTTGTTACTGTGAACAAAATAAAAAAAATTGGTTGAGGACACAGGATTCAAGTACGTTCGAAATAGAGGGTAGTATAGAGATAAGCCAATAATGATCGAGAAGAGAAGAATTTGGGTATTTCGGAAGAGGACGGACGAGAGCATTGCGCCATAACGACGGAAATTGCCCTCTGTCCAAAGAGGGTAATTAAGGATGGGAACAATCATACGACGATTGATTTTATCACAACGAATCGCATTGGATTTAATGGCAAGGACCGTTTTATTTATTTTGTCAGAAGACAATGGTGAAAAATTTAATTGACTTATATCAGGACTCGCTAAACCATTTAAAAAGGAAATCGTTTCGCTGATCATTAGATAATCTATTGAAAAAGTTGTGGAAAAATGTTGATTCAAATCATATAAATTGATAGAGATAGTAAGGATTAAAAAACGTAATTTACCGATACCGAGAATTCTAAGAAACTTCCAGATATCGGCAGAAGTTTAAAAAAATAATAATATCTGAGGCGGCTGGAACTCCACGACGGTCAGCTTCTGGTTTAATTGCAGAAAGTGGTGCTCCTCGATACCACCTGCATCGTTCGCAGGTTTCTCTCCCTTGTGCCCTAATCCTCGGCCGTCTGGTCTCCCTTGCAGGGCGCTACCGTCTGGGTGGGCTATATCTATTTATGTAAGGTTTACATATACGTATTATATGTATTTTATTATTTATTCCATATATAGTATTTTATAATAATATATCTTATTATGTATGTTCAATTAGTTTATTATTTGTGTTAATACGGCCCAGCCAGATGAGAAAAAAAATCTATTTATCTCCCACATAATAATAATTCCCTTTATCTAATTTCAATGATCATGCACATGTTTATTTACGGTACAATATTGCCAAGAAATATTATGAAGACATTGGAACGAGGACATAATACACTATAAGATATATCATATAATCCTCACACTGGGCTAAGCCTGTATCGTAAGGACTAACTCAAGAGGTTGTCATAAACATTTTTGGTAGTGTCTGTGTGTGTGTGTGTGTGTGTGTGTATGAGCGCGTGTGCGCGAAATTTGCATATATAAAAGTTCTAATAAGTCTATGGTACACCAGAGATTTAAAGGCTATTTTTTTATTTTTTCCCTTTTGGCTTATTAATTGGTTCAAGATTTTAATACAACATAATTGGTATAAGATTTACATGAAATAATATATTAATCAAAAAAGGCAAGTTATTTTAAAATGTAAAGCCAAAAACTGTTAATGGCATTATATTATTTATGTATTAATACTCTTTTTAATATGAGATGAGGTAAATAAGTTCGAAGAATGTCAGAGAAGGAGTTTAAAATGAACGATGAAACAATTTTTCGATTTCGAGATATTCACCTTTAACCCTAACGCCTTTTGTCAGGACTTCACCGTAGTCGTTAATTTTTTTTTCGCGCAGATTTTTTTATTTTTTTTTCAAACGAATAGTAATCATGGGCGTATTTGGCATATTTGAGTAATATAGGATGAGTGAAGAAGCAGTTGAAAATCGTATCGGTGAACGGCAACCGTTCCAACACTTACTGAGTACTTCTGAAAGCGCGCTTTGTCGTCAGAAAGCAGGACACCTTTTGTAACTTTTCCTTTCCTCTTCTCCTCTCTTTTTTCTTGATTGCTTGCCTCATTTTTATATAATGAATGGTAATAATGTCCCTTTAGATGATGTCACCATCGTTGTAATTAATCAAAATATTTTTTTTTTATAATCCTAAAAGATGATTGCCATAATCTTTGTATATCGTCATGCAACTGCATTGGCTTGCATTTTGAATCAGGTTCATAGTTATCATACCTTGTGACAACCCGGGTTATTCAGGCAGCTTTCTCCATCTTCTCGTCATGGAATTTTAAAAACTTGCGAAAGGAATCGATGCGCTACCGTTTTTGATGCAGGATATTTAGAATAATGGCGTCTGATACTCCAACCATTAATTTTTTAGGCGAGTATCTTCCATATAAGATTTTTTACTTTTTCAATGATTTGTGGCGTAGTTACCTCAATCGGCCGTCCTAGTTGGAGGTCATCTGTAATTGAGTCTCTACCTTGTTTATAAAGGCTGTACCATACGTTAACCATGGTTTTGCCAGGAGACGATTCACCACGAACAGTTGCAATCTCTTACAAAATCTTTTAACGTGCGTTTTCTTGTTTAATATCGTCCATATTTCATGAATTCTTAACGATTGACTAGTTGGTTCTAAACTAAATTAGAATTGTCATTTACTTCCTGTCTAGGAAATATAATTTAAAATACATATATATAAAGTTAAAAACTTTTTTCGAAATCAATAAGCACATCAATTACCAATACATCATCATTTATGAAGACAAATGTTTTGGGGACTACATACATGATCATAGATAAAAAAATGTCTAGGCATAAACAATTTAGCATGTTGAAAAAGATATTTAAGGTACGTATCGTACGCGGACGAGGTTGCGGGTAGAAATTATCTATTTGATATTACACATACAACATATTGTTTAATCTTTTTTATACTTTCAAATTTCCCACATATAAGTCCTTCTGATATGTATATATTATGTATGTATATATACCTTCTGATTTTATCCCATATAACCTTCTGATTTAAAATTCATTTATTTGCGTCACACTATTGTCGTTAGGTCACTGTCTTGCATATGTATAACAAATTTCAATATTATTATCCTTTTGAAACTCGAATGTTTTTCGAAGTTCGAAGTTTTTTAATATACATCTTACGAAATTATGCCGATAGAGTACAACCTTAAAGTAATTTACTACCAACCGTTTAATTTAATAATTAACGACTACTGGTTTTTCAATGTATGTGACAGTATTTCTCCACCTGTCATGAACTAATTTTCAAAATATGTTTTTATTTAAGTATATACTAATAATATATTCCCAAATAATTTAGATAAATATCGGTTTAATCATTTCTTTATAAACTAAAATAACAGAAATTCGGTTCGCAAACATTCACTTCCAAGACATTTAAAGTCAGTTTCTATGAAAATAATCATCTGTGAAATAATAATTTCATTCCTTTTAAAAAACCATAAGCATCAGTTCAACTTTCTTTTTTTATTTGTATAATAACATAATAAATCACAAAATAAACTTTTACTTACTTTTTTGCTAATATGTATTATATATTTATATAAAAACTCCATGAGAATAAATGAGCAAAACATTTATTTAAAATTTTATATTAATTATTGAATATACTGAGCGTAGGAAAATTTATTAATCGAACATTTGTCTTACTTTTTGGAATATACAAATCTTTAGTTTTCTCTAGATTCATTCTTCCAAGTGTGAATAACACTCACATTTTTCTTACAACTTTTAAAATCATATTTAATATTATAAATAAATTGATATGTTAAACACAGTCATACTTATATGGTTCAAGATGGTGAAAAATTAGATCTTATTGCCACAACATTTTCTTCATCAGCGCCCACATATGTCAAAACCAGCGAACAAACTTAACACAAAAGCGTACGCTATGTCAAAAGTTCAGTAATTTCTAAGTAAAGCCTTATAGCTTATTATACACTTAGCCTATAGCCTTTATATATATATATATTCTTTTTGAGGATATGGGAATGACATAAAACAATATTTTACTCCACATAGCATGTTCCAAAAGGAGAAAATTTTATAATGAATGTTACTTTTATCACGCAAAAAAGGGTCGCTAACGAAGATGTTATAACCGCCCATGGTCACAAAAGATATCTGTAGCATCGCGTTTGTACTGCCAGCTAAATCAATGTATCATTTGATCACTAGTAAGATTTTGTTGTACCTGAAATGGAACTAGAGATGCTTCTCACATCGTATAAAAAGCGATTATAATTTTACCTGCTAGTTTGCACTACTGTTAATTTGTTTTAAGTAAAGTAAGGACTGCAGAAAAAACACGCTATTATCGTCCAGTAATGTCTGAGGCTGTTATTTTCAAAAATATATTTCACCTTCATCTTGGATCTTTCAATTTGTTTTATGTTAAGAAAACCGTCATCACGGTCGGTCACGTTCTGGAATCACGTACAGCCCATTGTACTCTACTTTGTTATACCATTTGTATTTTGATGCGATTTAAGTGACTTTTAAACAAAAAACTATACGGAAATACAACTAGAATATAATGTTATTGTTTAATGACCTTGAGTTTTTGAGTAAAGTAATTACACAATTTATTTTGAAAGAAATTTTAGTTTATACAAATAAATCCGCCTAAAACTGTGTTTAGCAATAATTCACCTTTGCAGAGGTATTAACAGGATAAACCATTAAACTCATATAAAGATAATCAACCGGCAACTCTGATTAACAGCATATATTTTATTTGAATTATATTGCTTAGATGTAAACTATGCATTCTGCAACTTTAATAATATCACATAATATGATTATAATATGACTAATACGTCTAATTTCGTTTAGTAATCATAATCAGAATTTGAAATTACCTGTTATCTTGCGACTTCATATCGATTCTCTCAAATAATTATGATAAACCTATTATAAGATCATGTAGGTTTCGTTTAATTCTCTAATGTTTTTAATAAAACAAAAAAGAAAGGGTTTACAAATTGTGAAATGTCTTGAATGAATAATTGCTTGAAATTTAAAATAACATTTCTGGTTAGAACATGATAGACAATCCGTTGTGTAATCATAAAGAGCAATTTCTTTTCATATTTTTACATGATGCGTGGCTGGAATGCTAAGTTGTATCTAACAATCGCAATGTCAATATTAATGTTAATCTTGGAAAAGTTTATAGCAAATTTTATATGTAAACATTATTTTATCTTTATAACGCACGTGAAGCAGCACAAATGGCATGTATATTTATTAATTAAGCCGTCTTTATTTTGTTATGATCAAAACATATCTCAGGGTTGGTTTATTATTCATAAACTGCTTAAATTTTTAGGTATGGGTTCAGTTACATTGTACATTTTAATTATTTCATTATTTTTGCTAGCAATAAAAATGAAAATAAATCTGCAACAACATTTCAAAGTATAATTACGCATAGCGCTGTGAATATACATTCGTTTGCTGTTCGCGCATCAAAGAATTCGATTTTCGACTTTCGAAATCTGAATTTTAATAAACTTTAACACGTACATCGTCATTTAATAAAAAAAATCAATATTGCTTTTTGAATATATTTTTAAATAAACATTTTTATAACATAATCTTAATATTAAACATGTATATTATGCAAGCAAATTTATAAAAAAATGTATATAAATGACTTAATTGTTTTTAAGAGAGAGAACAGTTTCAGCGATCTTAAATGTACAGCTGTGATCAGGCGTCGCGTCGACTGCTGCCATACTTCATTATTTTATTGGGAAATTTGGTCGTAGACCTCGAATGGGATGATAATCGCTTTCCAGGTGCTCTCCTTAAATATCTTTATTGACTCAATCACACTCAAGATGATCACAATAAATCGCTATTTAATATCGAACTAGTTAAAATTGGCATCCGTGCAGTCTACATTTAGAAAATAGTTTCTAACAGAATTTTTAATTATTTACAATTAGCTTGAGTTAGATTTTTCTTCAAATTTTTTATTTTTTGGAAGACCTGATGGATAAACTAATAAAATAAAACCTAAGAGTAAATATTATTACAAGAAAAAAAATCAAGTAACAAAAAATACACGAAACTAAAATAGGTGTATGTTACGATCGTTTATATTTAATGCCTACGTTAGTATTTATAGTGAAAACGTTCTCGACCAGCTACTTATGTTTGATTTTGTTTATATGTATGTGTGCATAAGACGAACAACTAAGAACGTTTTATAAAATTGTTTTGTATTATATTAGATTTATAAATAATTAATAACTTTAAATAAAACTCAAATACACAGTTAAAGTTAAAACTAAGCAAACACCCATGGTTTTGTCAGAGGAAATACTATACATATAATATTTACATTTCACTGCCACGAACATTATTACTTTTTGTTGATTGACTGCTAACTTATACCAGGATATGTGTAACTAATCAAAATTATAAACAGGATATTTATAAACATTTAAATTATGTTCTATTTGATTAAATTACACAGAACCTAAAACACAACAAAACTCAGAAGTTCGCACCTGAAAACTAATTTTATTTGTGTACTCTCTGGCCGGATATACCCTAAGACCTTTTAATTCAATTAGCGAATCCAAGGAAAACAATTTTCGCATCTCTTGACTTAATTTGTATTGGAAGGAGATGTATTTAATGTAATTGAATTAGTCTTACAGCATACTAACAAATTTTATTAGAATATTTGACTATTATATTACACAGATATATGTTTTTCTCACCTGGAAGTTTGCAGTCTGTACGCAGATTTTGTCCTTAATCTTAATTTTACTTTATGTTATTACTTATTTTTTAATGACGCTAACTTTGGTTATTTTTACCTCATCAAAATTATACTTGACATGTTGATTTATTAGTAAGGTAATATTGTTACGATTAAGTTTTAAGACTTTGTAAGGTCTTTTCTACATGGAAAAGTCCAATTTGAAGCCCGAGATAGTTTAATTATATCATATCGCCGGTGATTAATTGCAGAGGTGTAGAAAAATTAATTTCTAGATTAGGGCAGTGTATTTCCATAATAAAACCTTTTTACTTGAAAATCGGTTATTAATAAAATTCACTCAATGTGTAATACTGTAAATGAATATATATTTTTTTATTTTCCTCAAATATATTATTACATCTCGAGGCTGGTCATACAAATACTGAAGTGTACGATGGTTAAATAACAGAAATTGTATTGAAAATAAAAACATAAGTCATTTTTTTTAAATTAACTTGCGCGTACTTAGTGTATAGAAGGGTTATTTAATTATTGCACCAAATTTTTTTTTATGGAAAGGAAGACAAACGAGCAGACGGTTCACCTGATGGTAAGTGATCCCGTTTCCAATAGCCACAAGCAATATCCGGAGAGTGGCGATTGCGGTGTTCATTTGGGAAATTAGATATAATAAGTTTATTGGATCAGTCGGGGTCAGGATTTGGAGGTGATAGGAGTGAGAAAAGAAAAGGGTAGACATGGCCATCCATCGTCCTTAAAAATCATGCATATTTTATTTGAATTATTTGAATTTTATAGAAGTATATTATTTATAAATACTTTAGCAGATCATTTCTATAATATTAATATATAAAACTATTATTGTAGAACAGAAGACGAATATGTAGCGGTGTCACATTTCTAGAACATTTTTAATATTAATTGTATTCCCTGGACTAATTTAACGAGTAATTTAAATTGGCGACACTGCGTTTTGTAAGTGGATTATAATTTGAAAGGAATAAAATATAAAAGGAAAGATGGTGATGATGATTTAAGGAACCAAGTACTGCAAGGATTTGTCAGTGACAACGCGTGGATGTATTTAGTATCGATATAAAATGTAACGATGATTCTTTTTACAATCATTGGTAACTTTGTTTGCAAAGATTCATTTATATTAATACTAGCCAGTAAAATAATTCTTTCTCTATCGGACAAAATATTTGGATAGATCTATCCTATGAGATTCATTCGACTCATATTTAACTGTTCAACTGAGCTAAAGAGTTGCGGTATGGGGTTGTTCTGGTAGTGAATTTGGAAGAAAGACTCTAGAACTATATACAACATAATAACATAATGCCATCCTATCAAATTTGTAATCGTCTGATCTTTCCTCTTCAATGTAGCTTATTAATTCAGTCCTTATGACTGGTATAACATCCTAAGCTACAAAATTTCATAAAGTTAAGCCAAATGGTGATTTTTATACGTTTCATATCGAGCAGCAACTTGCCACTTATAATATTTTACATATAATTTTTCTGAGATAATATACTCACCTTCATTAAATTAATGTATTATAAAAAACATTCAAAACCTTCTTTACCATTCCTGCCTTAAAAAAATTACATTGATATTTATACCAGAGTTCTGTAGATCTATGTAACTGTGCCCTATAATATTCTTTATGAATATAATATACAGTTACCATATAATATTAAGGATGCGAAAATAATTCATAATACGCTAATAAATTGTAATACGCTATTTTGGATTGAAGGTTACAACTTCGTTATGTAACGACAAAAAAATAAAAATATTGGAATTTTATAATTTTGTTCCTCATTTTATAAATAAGAGTGTTAGTAGTTTGAAAGTAGAGGACAAATTGTATCGACACTGTACAAAGTATATATCTTTCCTATGTTTCATGACCATGTGCCTATGAATGACTTAAACGAAGCAGGTGTGTGTTACTTAAATTTAAGTCGGTTATGGTTTTGACAGATACTTTGCTTAAAATTTATCCATTTCCATTTATTTACTTATTTATACTTTATGCACAAAATATGTATGAGGGTGGGATTAATGTTCAATACATAGATATAATGAAAAATAATAATGATATTTAAATCTTGTGTATTTTATAACATATACATACATAAAATCAAAAACATACATAGTTTTTTACATACACATAAATAAATACTTATATAAATACAGAGCATATATACCAAATATTAGTATTTCTCTTAAAAAATAAACTGAAATGATGAATTTAATGAGCTAACAACTTTTAAAATATATGTTTTCTTTTGCTTTTTTTGAACGCAAAGCGACTCTTAGCCATCCTGATTTCGGGAGGTAGTGCATTCCACAGAAGAATGGATTTGTCATGGAAAGAGAAGTACAAAAAGTCAGTGCGATGGGAAACACAATGGAGAAGATGGTTATTTACAGACCGAAGATTTTTATTGTCGACTGTACAGATATATTGAAAGTGACATGATAAATAAGAGGGGGTAAAAGGAGAATCAAGGAAAGAGTGCAGAGCCGTTAGCGCTCATAACGAGCGCCTCTGACGAATAGGTAACCACTCTAGTTGGGAACGATATGGGGATACATGGTCATACTTACGTAGATTAGATAAATCGAATGCAGTTATTCAGAAGTCGGTCTAGTTTGTTGAGTTGATCTGCATTCAAGTCAAAATAGCACACGTCACCACAGTCGATTAAAGGGAAAATTAAGGTCTGCACGAGCGATAACTTGAATTTTTAAGCCAATACGAACAACGCAGGTACTGGTAACTCTCTGACTTACACTACAGATTCGGTCTTTCCAGCTTAGTGAACAGTCGATGATCAAACCCAGGTTTTTTACATTTTTGCTAAATAGAATAGTTTGGTTATGAAACAGAATTGATGGAAGATTATTTAGATCTACTATGTTCATATTACGAGAACTTCCAACAATTATGGTCTGGTATTTCTTATGGTTGACGGTTAACCCAAATCTATCAGACCATTTGTTGATAAGATAATAGGTCCTGGTTAAGATTTTCAATTATTTTTGGGAGCTTATCAGTGGTAGTTCGAGTATATAGCTGAAGGTCATCGGCGTAAAGATCCATTTCGTAGGTACCCAAATGTATACCGTAGGGATGTCAGCATTTAAAAAGAAGCTGAACTTACACGAGCTTAATGATATTGATTAAATATTAATATATATTTTATATTGGATATTATTGTACTAAAAAGACTAGTCCGCCATCTTTAACCTTTCATTATATTGAATTTAAAATAACGTGATTTAGGTAACCATGCATTGTCATCCAAATTAAACACGTATATAAAATTTTATTCCAATCAGTTGATGATAACTGTTTCAAAATTCTGTAGCGAGATTTAACTAGAACTTACATACAAAATTTTAAGTATAATAAAACAAATAAAATTATTTTGGTAACCACAGTAAGTAAAATTCATCAGGTCAATTTTATATATATTGCAAAAGAAAGAAAAATATTGAGGGAAAATATTAGAGACAACTGTTAAAGTTGTGTTAGTTGGAAACTAAGTAAACGAGCCTCTTGTGTGACATTAAGAGAACAGGAAGTTGCAAAACTTTTATTTCCTGATTTTTTAAACCTAATTGTGTTTTCCTACTGACGAGAATAGAAAAATGTACCATGTTTTCATATAAATAAGTAAGTTCGACAAGTCAAATTAATCCCCTGAAATTACTCAACTTTATCTATCTTTGCATCTGTCTTAGTTATATTACTACTAATAATCAAATTTCAAATTAAAATTTTTTTATTCATTATTAAAGTTATAACACTTGTTTATTGACAGTCAAGTATGCTACCACCGATTCGGAAAGAGAGCCACTGACCTGAGAAGAACCGGTGTAAAAAACTCAGCGGGACTATTTTTTAAAATATACAAACAATAAATATTATTTGAAAAACCTGTAGCGAGCAGTTCATTAGTGGGGCTTGTTATCATTTAAGTAACCATTAATATCATAATACCCTTTAAGACACAAATGTGAAGCGTTAATTCGTCACTTTTCGATCGTAATTCGTTCGTAAACGTCCGTTAATTGTTTAATTTTTTTAACTGCATATACTGCTGAACTAAGTCTATTTGTTATAAGTATTAATAAGCTAATATGGGGGGCCCACTGCAGTTTGGCATAAAAAGTTATGCCTAAAAATTCATTTGAGTCAATTTGGTCTTATCTAGAATTACATCAGTTTTCTGATGTTTTACATTTGAAGTGCCAAATTTGATACATTTTGTTTTTTTACTATTAAACATGAGATTGATAGCACGGAACCAATATGATACCGTGGAGAGAGTATTGTTCACGTCGTCATAATTGGAGGATAGTCACTTAACTTTAAAATCTTAGGAAGTATCGTCAGCAAACAATACTATCTTGTGACTTTTACTGACTAAATAAGGTACGTCATTTACATAGACAAGGAAGAGAAAAGGTCCAAGAACCCTGTGGGACCCCCATACTTACTAAGGCTGCATGAGATCTCTTGCCATTTACTTCAACTCTCTGAATTCTATGGCTAAGATAAGAAACCAGAAGATTAAATGAGGCATCTCTTATACTATAGTGGTTTAATTTTCAGTCAGTCACATGCTCAACGTAATCAAAAGCCTTGGTGAAGTCACGAAATACACCTAAGGCATCTTGTGACTCTTCTCACGCTTCATAGATATTTTTAACAAACTGGATACCAGCATCTGTTGTTGAGCGACCCCGGGTAAATCCGTATTGCTTGTTATGTAATAAGTTATGCGAATTAAAATGTGACAAAAACTGATTTAAAACATTTTTTTCGAAAATTTTACTTAGAGTAGTATAGAAATAGAACTAAAATTATTGGGGTCAGAATTACTCCGAGACTTAAATCCGAATTATTTTACTGGGTTTCATATAGTGAGGAAATTCACCATGTTCAATATAACAGTTAAATAAAAGTGCTAGATAAGGTGCGATTACATCCATAATCGAACTCACCACCTTCACAGAGATCCCCCATAAACCGGCAGTTTTTTTTTAGAATGTAACGATTTAAATGTCATTAAAATATCTTTTCTGCTAACAAGTGTAAATTCAAAGTTCACTTCACATTCATTAGTATTTTCTTTCATTAATGATTCAGCGACCGTTGGAGAAGAAAGAAGTGACCTGGTAACTGAAACTGAAATATCAGCAAAATATTTCTCGAAGAACGCCGCAATCTCATGGTCCGTTTCTATAATTCCATCTGCAACAGATAATTTCAGCTTCAGATTGTGATTTGCGACTTTCCCAGTTTCACTATTAACTATTTTTCAGGTCATTTTGACTTTATCAGAGGCACTCTTAATTTTATTCTTAATATACTTATAAATATTCTGCAACTAAACAAACTTTTCAACATATTTTGGAGTAGGCTTTAATATAATTTAAAAATGAATTACTGTGATTGTATGCCTTTTCACTATATAGTTCATATAACCTACGTCTACTTTT
Organism: Graphium colonna; assembly: GCA_025505425.1. NCBI lineage: Eukaryota > Metazoa > Arthropoda > Insecta > Lepidoptera > Papilionidae > Graphium > Graphium colonna. The sequence goes on along the minus strand of JAOCPS010061270.1, from coordinate 9,756 downwards.
ATAAATTCCAACGGTGGCAACGTTGGAATTTATATTCATTCATTAAAAATTAATGTGCCTTTCACACTGACTGTTTTAGAAGTAAATGTGCTGTTGAATTCAGTTTTTATTAATTTAAATAGTGTGTCCCATAAAGTATATTTGGGTGTTCACTATATTGTTAATACGTAATTTTATCAGTTATATTACTTCTAAACTTCTCAATACGAGTTTTATTTATTGGAACAAACATATGTTTTTGTTTATTATTATTGTTAATATTTTTTATAGGTATGAAGCGAGCAAGTAGTCCACTATGGTCTGAAGTAAGCATTTTAATAATTGACTTATTAACGGGCTCACAATTTGACAAAATGTTATCTATACAAGTTTCCGAAGGATCGATTATTGTTCTAACAAGAAGCTTTGCTGGTATTCGAAAATTTTCGACCTAAAAACATATCGCATTATTCTATTTGCAATTTTTATTTTGAATAATTTAAGTCTCTGGAGGTTTTTTTGGCAAGAATTACAATTTAAATGTAGTAAAATAAATGCCAATCCATGTTTTCGTTCACAAGTTTACATTACATTAAAAATAAAGGAAAAATAGATTGATTATTTATTCATATTCATAGCGATGTGCCATAATTGAAAAAATAATACCCTATTTGATATATTGATATTTTACTTGAAAATAATATTGTAGTTTGTTTATATTTATAGCAAGTACAAATTTATTAATATTGGCGAAGAATCAATTTTTATATAAATCATAACAATTTTTACCTCAGATCTATTAAATGGATTGGAAAACCTAATTATGCGACGTTTGTGAAAAACAGATCTGTTATACCTAAATAATATATTATATAATAAGTTTGTCTAACTAAATCGACTAAATAATTTTTGGATTATTTATATGTAAATCGCATGACAATATATACAGCAACTTCTTTCACTAACATTTTATAAAGATCAAGATCTCCACGATTTCGAGTATAACCCCAACCCATTTTTATTTAGTTATTTTTCTAGTGATCTTAAATTTAAAATATTTATTTATATAAGGTTTTTTCGCTTAATAAATATGGTCTACTCCGCGCATCTCTATTGACCTTAATCAGATCACACGTTGCCTCCATTCTAAACTGAGTTTCATTATTTCCTTACACAAAAAATAATTTGAGACCACGCCGTTTTTATTCAATTGATTTTTTAAGTTATTTAAACTTGGTATGATTTTACACTTTAACAAAAAATAGCCAAACAAAATTAATTGAATGAATTACATTTTTCTCCTATTACAAGCTGAAGTACTTGTAATGTACCTGTATCATCTTTGTGAATTTCGTAAATGTATGGATGATTATATTATCAGTAGTGGTTCAAAATATGATAGCTTAATGAGTCTACCTCTTGAGCATTAAAAAGTCCACTCTTAATTTTTTACGGATGTCAGCACACAAAAAATTAAAAAAAACCATGCACAAAAAGGTCAGTTTTAAAATTTTATTAATAAGGGCTTCAAAAAAAAAGGGATAACTATGTTTCTTGTCTCAATGTTATATTCCGTGTTTTATATAAGAAAATTCTCAAGTTCAAATTAAGAAAAACATTAAAATTATAAAGGAAATGTCCCTTTGACAAGGAATGTCAAAATAAATTCAGCATTTTTAGAAAATGATGTAACTGCACAAGGTGATGTTATAAAATAAAAATTCAAACAGAAAAAATCATAAAAGAGGCTAATCATGAAGAGAACACGATGGGAATCTGTTCTACAAATGTAATGATGGATGGGTTACATAATCTAAACGTGGATTGGAGATTGTAGACGATGACCCAATGATGGTGATTCATTGTGGCCAATTTATGACGTTTCCGATTCCAGAAAGCATCAACAAAGTGGGTGATATTGTATTAGTAGGCAGAAGATTTGCACTTAACAAAATTGTTTATATTTGGTGAGATACCTATAGTGGAGGTAATTTGACAGATACAAAATACCATACGAAAATATTTAATTATTTGCAAGAAATTATATTTTATGCTATCAAATAGTTTCTCAATTACATTTAGCCCGGATGCGAACAAATTTCGAACCGAAACATATTTATAGAAAAAACTTTATCATATGAGATCCGGAATAAACTTTTATACACGTTAGTAAAAGATAAAAAATATAACGCTCATTATCAAACGTTCAGTTGACAAGTTACAAATAGGTTGTCTAGTTAAGTTTCGTACTGGTGGAGGTAAGCAATTAATTGTTTAATTCTCTTTGATGATAGAAAATTAAATATTTACGCAATAAATATACAGCTTCGATTTATGACATAAAATTTAGTAATTGTCGTTTTTAATTTTGAAATTGTCGGCATGTTAAATTGGTTCCCGTCGCCAATAGACACACACAACATCCGAAAAGTCAAGAGTGCGTTGTCAACTTGGGAAATTGTAAAGAATAAATTATTGGATGGGATTCGGTCAGGATTAAAGATCTGGAGGGATAAGGGGTGGGATGAGAGAGGTTAGACATGGCCATCCGACATCTCCAAAAGTCATGCGTACTTTATTTTATGTCGACTTTATAAAGTTATTATAACGCTGTGAAAAGTAAAGTAACAGCCAATTTTGACTATCCCACTGCTGGGCTAAGGCCTCCTCTAGAAAGAGGGTATAGTTCATAGTCCACCACGCGACCCAGTGCGGACTGGTAGACTTCACATATCTTAGAAATATTATTTCAATGATATGCAGGTTTCCTCACGATGTTTTCCTCCAACGCCGATCACGTGGTAAATCAGCTCTTAAAATTGCAATTAGAAGATTTAATTGACAACTTCGTTGGTGCCGGCACCGGGGATCGAACTCAGGTTCGACTCGAGTGAACAAGATTGAAGGCGAGCGCCCGGATACTGGGCTACCACGTGTTATAACACGTCATTGTAATGAAAATCTCTGTACAATGACGTGTTATAACACGTGGTAGTTTGTATCTGATCACCCCTATCTACCACTTTCGTGCATAACTTCGCTATTTATAAACCGATTTTAAAACATATTTTTTATATTAAAGAGCACACTTCTACAATAGTCCTATAATTTTTTTTATAAAAACCGAATAAATAGTTTGTTTTTTAAAATCGAAATCATCGGCTTATATGCTTAAGAAGGGTATAAAAGTAAATATTAAAGGAAATAAATACGTGACCGCTAGTATAGATAAAACTTTCCCGGAGCTTAACAAAATTCTGGAATTTAATTTAATTGCTTTAAATAGCAACACACCGAAATTTATTTTAGGTTTATGAGTTTTGAACAAGTTCGTAATTTCTAATAAAAATTTACCAGTTATACCGCAACACGTATATTGTTTTAAACAACTTATTCCGATCCACTTAAGTAACTTTTTATTCATTTGAATTTTTCTGAATTTTCCACATCAACTTGCAATTTTTAATATCAGTAGACTGAGTTTTAATGCTGTATTATCGTACAGAAGTTGTCTAAATGCTTTTTTTTAGCTTTGGCAACAGCGTTTTTTTCTTAATGTACGAAGATCGTCTATCCATTTCCCTACCCCTGACAATGCGCTTGAAAATATTCATGAATATCGGTTAAATAGCTGAAAAGTAAGATCGTAATTAATCACCCAACAAGTTTACCTTCATGATTACTGCATTAGTAAAAACGTGAAGGTGTAGATACGCTTTTGCTTTTGCTGCACTTCTATGGCCGTGCTCGCTCGGAAGTACTACCGCCCTTTATAAAGTCGGCATAAAATAAAGTATGCATGACTTTGGGGATGCTGGATGGCCCTGTCTACCCTTTTTTTCCTACTCTTTTGCCTTCGAAATCCTTAATCCCTACCCATCCTATCAAATAAACCTATTCTATCCAATTTCCCTGGTTGCCTACGCACTCGCGACTTAACGTTGCGAGTGTCTATGGGCGACGAGATCGCTTACCATCAGTTGAACCGTCTGCTCGTTTGTCTTTCTTTCCAAAAAAAAAGAAAAAAAAGTTTAATGCGACGCTATCAAAGTAGTAATGAGAGAAGTTTTAATACCCTTTGGGAAAGAGATACTGATAAAATTTCCGCAGTATTTATTAGTATTGGAATATTAGGTTCTTAAAAAAACTTTCTTAAATAAGCGCCAAAATAATGTATGGCATAATGAGCGTATTAAGTGACTCCGTTATTATAACATTTATTATTTAAACGAATTACAGTGTAATATAAGAATGTAAGAGCATCACATAGTGTGGAAAAAAGTATTAAATTAAAATAGTCTAAAACGTATAATATTTTAAACGTTTGTAACTCTATTTTATCTTACTTATTTTTTAAAAGAGTGAAGTAAATGAACATTGTTTTTTTAAGGAAAAGATGACAAACCAGTACACCGTTCATCTGATATTAAGTGATTTCGTCGCCCATGGACACATAACATCCGGAGAGTGGTATGTGCGTTGTGAATTAAATGTGGATAGGACAGGTCGTGAACATATAAAGGATTAGGAGGGAAAAGAAAAAGGAAAGAATGGTCATATTTGTTTTGGTCAGAATTGTTATATATTTTAGGTGCCATGCAGAGAACATCTTTGCACATAAGCGCTGTGTTACATTTAGGTAAACATAGCCTTAACGGCTTCGTTCATTAACGGGTTTGGAGAAGAGAGTTAAATTATTTTTGACAAATACAGCACTTTCATATATATATAGAGTGATGGTACAGTATTTTATATTTTATAAAATAGGGTCTACAACTATCTCTTGTTTTTATTTCACATAACGCTCTTATGAATTTCTTTTGTGTTATATTCCATGTAAATCTGCTGTCAATTGTAAAGCCCAAAAATTTTGTGGGATCGACTTTCTCAATTTGGTTTCCATGGTAAGATATATTTAAGTTCATATTTTTTGCACATCTTTGGTTAAATCTAACAAATTTAGTTTTGTCAACATTTACTTTTAAATTATTGTGGTGTAATTCTTCAATAAGTTGTTTTAATGTGGAATTAATTTCATGTTCTAAATCATAATTAACGCTTTAAATTATGGCCGTACTGTCATCAGCAAATAAAACCATAGGATGTGCAGTACATTTAGGTAAATCGTTTATATATATTAAGAATAATAGTTCAAACGAGTTTCTACGTCTAACGCACACACCATGTACGTGTGCAGGTTTCCTACATGACCGCAGCTTGCGAAACCAGAGCGAATGACTCAGCGCGGTGGGCGTCGATCCGCTTCCTCATTCCTACGCGTTTATTTCCTCTGGCGCGCCTACACTCTTCGCGCCTTCTCCGTGTTTACATACTAATGGATACTTGCGTATCCGCTCGTTTTGACTTTACGAACGTTGTTACGTAGTACAGTAGATTTATCGATTATTCACTATTAATTTGATCCACAGTAGTAGGAGACTAGGAGTAAAAGTATATTATGTCAATTCGGATGTTTATATTTTTAATGTATGTTAGCCAATATTTATGCCATTTATGGGCTTATTTTGAAATGTTTTATCATAAAGGGTATACTTCCTATATATTCCCATAAAAAATTCAGAACAATTGGTTGAGTAGTTTGTTTCTTTAAAACAAAATAACATAATAAATCATGTTCTTCAACGTACAGCTTTAAAACGTCTGATGTCGGTTGTTAGAAAATCTTGTTATCGACATTTTCTCGGGGTGACAATAGTCGAAGAAGTAAAAAATTACTTTCTCTTTCTTTCTCATTTGTACCCATGAGGTGTATATAAACTTTCGAAATGGTCCATTAAGACTACTAAATAAACATTTGATAATGCTCCATTTATTTATCTTCAACAATACACACATACCGACCAAACGATTAACTTAACTAACTAATCGATACAGGACCAGTAACATAGTAAGTTCCCAAGGTAAAGGTTTACAGGCTTTTTCCTAACGATTGAGCTCACCATATATGGCTGCATCAATCCAACCATCAGGCGATAGCGATGAAACAATAAAGAAAAACACTGGATTTCTGTTTCAATAGTCAAAATCACAGTAATAAATGTTGAATGACGCATGAAAATTTTAATGATCTGCAACATAACACAGGCGCACGTGTTACAAAAAAACGCAACGTCATTTGGAGGAGGCTTATGTGAGATGATCGTGTATTTGTGTGTCAAGTGTTTACAGCACCAACCGCCATATCTGATCAGCTCTTAAGCGTTATATCATGTTACCAGATACTCTAAATTATTCCTCATAAATCTGTTAATCGCTTCCACGTTCTTACTTTCCGCAATTACCTCCACGGCTTTAAAAAAAATTTAGTATCATTATTATAAGAGAACAACTGCTAAAATGCTCTTGCCCGCTCTTCTCAGCAGAATCTGCTTTCTGAGCTGGCGTGGTAGCCTCTCCACGAACATTTATAAATTGACACAGAAAAGCTTGGTGTTTCATAAGAACCCGTAAGCGTCTAGGTGAATATTTTGAATTTGTTATTAGTTATTTTGAATTTAAATTAGAATTTCAATCAAGTATCTCTTCACTTACCATCGATTAATCTAACAGATAATCGATCATCACATATATTATTACCCCATTTTGCCCTTTTTAACCATTTTTCGTGTGTATACAATTTGTATTATACTACAACTACTGTATTTGTAATAATAATAAGCAAATCTTAGAGTTTATTTACGCATCGATGCTGTGGAACTACGCAAGGCAATGCGACGTGAGCCCGCGCAGTACGCGTGGCGCCTTCGTGATTAAAGTCGTGCTTTGCAGCATTCACACTTTCCTACTGTCAGATAATGTTACGACAAATAGATAAACTAGGGACAAATGTGGATAAAATCTTTATAAATATAATGTTATTCACAGAAAATAAAATCGTTCACTTAAAACTATTTGAGTTGGTAGAGAATAACATCTTTTCACAGCTGTCGCTGCACTTTTACGGTCGCGCTCGCCCGGGGAAGTACCACCGCCCTTTATAAAGTCGTCATTAAATAAAATATGCATGACTTTTGGGGATGCCGGATGGTCATGTCTACCCTTCTCTTTTTGCACTCATTTTCCCTCCAAATCCTTAATACTAACCTATCCTTTCTAATACACCTGTTCTATTCGATTTCCCAGGTTGACAACCTACTCGTGACTTTCTGGATGTGCGTGTCTATGGGCGACGGGATCGCGGGACGAACCATCAGGTGAACCTGCTCGTTTGTCTTCCTTTCCATAAAAAACGCCTTAGAAATATACGTTCGTGAAATAATTATTTCAATTATTTTGATATAAAAAAGAGATTGTTGGACTACCGCGTAACTATATCTTTTCAAATAAAAACAAAGAATTTTGAAAATAGGAAATAACTTATATTAATCAGCAAACTAATACAAAAAACACAGTCGACTGTCGCTTGTTGAAGTATTTTGTACAAAAAAAAATTACAACTTATAAAAATCTTTATAACTCTAATATATAGTACCCCTCCTCAAAATAATACACTAGTCAGACCATTTCGACTACAAAAATATAGTGCCACCTACTAAAATACTGCCCTTGTGAAAGGTATTCCTGAACCAAACGTATCTTTATGTATACTAATATTATAAAGCTGTAAAGTTAATCACACTACGAGTCCAAATGGATGAAGGATAGCCATTTATCGAGGAAGACTTTGGGCTATATATCATCAGGCTATGACCATTAGGATCGGCAAAAAAAGTTGCAGAAACGGGAAAAATTATGCTGGTTAAAAATTAATTAGGGAGCAGCTTATTATGCATTTTTCAGTTGATTTAGACCTGCGACGAAAAAAGGTTGGCGACCTCTAGTCTGGTGATTAACGATTCACTTCTATCGTAATTAACTTTCAATTCAATGTGAAACCTTATAGATATAGTTTAAATTTTTTATCTTTGATTTCATAATTATTTTGGGATTTTTTTTTATGGAAAGGAAGACAAGCTAACAGACGGTTCGTTTGATGGTCAGCGATCCCATCGCCCATAGACACACGCAACATTCGGAAAGTCGCGAGTGTGTTGTCAACCTAGGACGTTGGATATAATAAGTTTATTGGATAGGATGGGGTCTGGACTAAGGATTTGGAGGGGAAAAGAGTGGGAAAATAAGGGAGTAGACATGGCCATACAGCATCTCCTAAAGGTGGCGGTAGTACTTCCCCAGGCGAGAGGGATAGTGGATGTTTTTCGTAAACCCACTTTTTCTTCGAGGATCATGTGGTTCTTCATATTATGTAAGGTACCCTAGATCTTTTTCTGTATATCTCACAATCTAAAATTAAATCAGTTAATTAAACATGAAGTGTAACTAACGAAATTACTTTAGCATTTAATTCTATTAGTTGGAATGTTGGTAATATTCTCGATTCGTCCCACTTATCGAGTTCACATTCAAGGTCCAGTACAAAAACGCTTAACCAGATTGTTTCTCGGGAGACGTATTTTAAGCATATTTAGGGAGAGTGTATGTAAAATTGTATGTTTATTTATCTAATTGAAGCGCCAATAGCCTAATGACTATTAAGGATACGGAAATCCGTGGTCAAGGGTTCGAATCCCACCATTCCAATAGTATCGTGAACCACATCCCAGCTTAAGCCTAAAGCTTAGTTGGACCAGGAAAAAACATGAGTAAAATTTTAAATAATTTGCTAATTTGATAATATTCTTTAAAAAAATTACCAACAGAAACAATAAACAAAGACAAAGGCTGCATGCATGTTACGACACTATGGAAGGTAGTTCCACTGCGTCATTTCATTGGCAGCAATTGTGCTAACTTCAGTCGGGGATTCTCCAACTAATGTCGATGGACTGTCAAGGGCCACTCGATTTTCTGTTTGCGTGGAACATTTATCAAGCACTAGTATCCTGTGGTTTTTTTACAATTTATAGACATTTTAAACGATAGGATTACAAAAAACGTTTCTTTTATTTCGTATTAGTATAGTTGGTGTTTGGGCCAATCCAATGTCATTCTTATCTGTTTCCTTTCTCCTTTTAAATACTAAATTCAACGCTGGCAACGCATACGCAATTTTCCGAATGTGTTGACAGTCCATTGGTAACGGCATCATTTAAAATCAGGTGAACAGCCTATTCTCTTGCCAAACATAGTCTATAAAATTTTTGTTACTTGAGGACTACAACTCCTTAAGCCTTATTTTTTAAATCAAGCCCTAAAACTATCTAGTTTTAGGGCTCCCTAGTCGAAAGGGTAACCAATGGGATGCTGTTAGTACGCCTACATCGTCCGTCCGTCCATACGTCTGTCAGCCGGCAGTATCTTATGTTGTTTAGTTAAACAATTAAAATTTTCAACACAATATGTGTTTCTATTGCTTGTATGCAAGAAATAATAAAAATTAAAAACATGGGGACCCCATACATGAAACTGGAAATAGTAAGTAACCCTTGGTGTGCGAAAGCCGTTTTTTGACAAAGTTTCTTAACACGGCTTACGGGTACTGTGATTTAGTAGAAATCGTTACGTAAAGAAATTCCGGAAGCCTGGTGTACAAGCAAATGAGCACACAAGCAAGTGAATGCGCAATTCTTTCTCTCCATCTCTGTCCCTGTCTCTTTTTATCATATTATCTCACCACAAGGTTGTACAGACCCGTGTAAATTTCATGATAACTTATTTTGTTGTGTGTGTGTGTGTGTGTGTATGTGTGTGTGTGTGTGTGTGTATGTGTGTGTGTGTGTGTGTGTGTGTGTATTCACACACGCACGCACGCACGCG